>JAITYZ010003474.1:0-11252 GCA_027744595.1 Paronellides praefectus | reverse complement strand
GTTTGCAACACTCAGCTATACAACAGCAAACAGCACACATCCTCTTCTTCTCTTGAGATACTTCCAACCGCCACAACCACCACCAAATCCAGCCAACCCTATCATCACAAGCGAAACCGTTGGAATAACAGGAAAAATACAAACTGTTGTCTGACTGACTTTTAAAAAAAACTTTCTTTTTTAATAAATATATTTTTTTCTTCAAAAGGCTTCGTTTTTTCTTTAAAAGAATATACATAACTCACACTACTCTCAAGAACGTCGTGTTGTTCGTCATTCTATTCTTCTAGCGTGTTACCCTCTCCTATCACTCTTCTCATCTCCCTCTCAACTTGTCTTTCTCCATGTTGTGCAATAATAATAACGGTCATATTTTTACTTGCTTACTCCAAGTCACATCATCATCCAAACGCAGCAACAGCAGCAGCTGTGCAATCACAATCACACTTTTACCCCCTCCAACTATTCGCATCCAAGACATATCTTCCACTTCTCACTTTCACCATTTTCCCCTGGTCTCAGGTTTACTTTATTTTCACACCAGCATTTTTTCACTTTGCCCTGTAGAGAGTTGTTGTGAGAGTATTTGAACGTTGACGAATAACTTGATACTTGGTGATATTTCATCTTCAATCACGACTACGTGAGCTGATCGTATTATTACTGGGATTATCTAACCAGCAGGCAACAGTCTTGCAGGCACACATACATATATACGTGTGTATATTCATACATAACCAAAACAAAAATTGTGCAACCGAAAAATAAAAACTATACAATAAAGTACGAAACAACAAGAGGCTATATAGTATTTTTTAGCCATTATAATATACCACACACAACAGCCCATGCACTCACACACATCTACTTATATCTCGCTGCTTGTACTCTTATGTGAAGTGTATAAAATAAAAAGAAGCCCACAATTTCAAGGTAAGCCGATGAATTTTATATTTAGCACGTTGCAACATTTTTCATGTAGTAAATATGTATATATTTCCATTTGACGCACCTTTTGATGTGAAAGCCATGCATGCCATGAGATATCAGCAAAGCATTTGGAAATGAGCTTTCAAAACAAAAATTTTACGTGTCCACAAATTGACAACTTACAAAACCAAAAATACAATTAAGCATAGCATGAGAGTGAAGTATAACTAATATATTATGTATGCTTATATATATATAATGGTATATGGGTTATCTCATTATTTTTTGAGATTCTAAAATGTCCGTCTGACGTGCGTTATGGTGTACAAGCAATCTATTATAATATTCATAACATCTAGGTACCCATGTTTTGTTGAATATGTGTCGTTTGTCGTACTTATTAGGAATAATACACACACATTCAACATTACTACTATTTGCATATTTGTGTCATGTCACACTTATCCTGGAAGCACAAAAACAATTGTCACAGAATTGTTCGTTTTATCAGACTTCCTTTACGTCCCATCCTTCACTATTTGTGTACGCTCACTATTTCCCCTTGAACTGTAACTCAAAAAGTGGCAGCGATGCCATTTTGTGTATATATTTACATAGTAAATAAGTATTCCTCTTGTGCTCAACAAGTTTGACAACAGAAAAAAAGAGAGAAAGCAGCAGCAGGCAGCATCCCCTTTTTGATATGTGGCAATCAATCTAATTTTCTCTGCTCCCACCACCGCGGACCATCCGTATATACATCGCACATTTAAAATGAAACGCTTGCACATATTAACGTGCTGATTATGTGCAATTTTGAGATATCTCCGACAGCAGCCAAAGCACCGCAAAAGTTATATTATATATTATGTCTTCTCTATTAGCTTTCATGCATTTATAGTACTTCTCATGCTTTGTCTCTTTACTTTTATCATTCTTTTCTTCAATAATAATAATATTTTGCTTTCCCATTACATAGCCATAATATTAACATCAACATCACATTGCAGTAGTCATCATCATCCTGTATCACACTTTTTTTTGTACATGAAGGTCTTTCAAAACTGTTTTCTCCACTTGAGAAAAGCACGTCGTATTTATTCATGTTGATTCTTTTCTCTCAGATGATGACAGTCTCATTTCAAGAGGATTCTCATTTCTTCCTTTATATTTACAGAATGAATGTTATATTATCATTATGATACTACATTAACCAATGCAGTAGTAGTAGTGGTACACTTGCTGCTTTCTTTATGTCTGTCTATTTTTTGTATGTGGTTTTAGATTACACAGCAAGTGACTTTTTTGTTCTACTCAAACTCTCATAATATTGTATATCATTAGAGAAGACAGTTGTATATGTTTTCAAGAAATGAGTGTTATCATCTCTCTTCAACAAAGTCTCCTTTCTCTAGTGGTGCCTACTGCAAGGTACCATGCCATGCACAAACAAACAGCATATAGTTTATGAATGTTCCTGTAGTATTATGAGAACTTCACGGGACATATTTCTCAACTTTTTTCCTTTGTGACTCTTCCCAGTTTGTAAGATGACGGGAGCGTCATCATCATCATAGAAAAAGAAAACTTGTAATTACATGAATGCTGGTGGTGAGCATAATAACATGGTAGGCTGGCTTTACTTTTGAGTTCCCTGTGTGACTATGATTTCACCCAAATATTGAAACCTCCATAATATGCAGTTTTACTATTTCCCCTTTTTTCGTTGATTGAGGTTTATTTTAATTTGTTTCTTGATCATTTTTTTTTCTCGTTGTACTTGCATCTTCTTACATATTGCATAGTATGGGTAGGGCAAATTTGAGATGTGCATAAATAACTCAATATTCCTGCACGTCATCTGTATAATAATCTGCTAATAGAACGTCGTTGCTGCCACTGAGGATCAAAAGAAGTTGCATATTATCAATCATAAATTTCATGTTTTTTGTACAAGAAGATAGAAAGAAGACAGATGGTTTTATATATTCTGAGAAGGAGAACGCTGTACGAAAGGAGGTTTTGTGCTAGGCACCGATAATAACATTATCCGTTTGTTACAGCCGAAAGAGATTTGTTTTTATTTCGTTTTCCCTCTTTTCTCTTCACTGCTTCCAGAAATAAGAACGTGGACATATACGTCTGACCACTTTTTGTTTGTGGATAGAAATGATGTCGTTGTCGACGACTGTCATGATGATGGTGATGATAATAGGGGAAACCTTGGCTTGTCTTGTAGTACCCCCGTGACAAAATAATCTCTCTGTTTGACTTCAGCTTAAAGTCTTACCAAACCGTTTTGTTATCGTCGATCGCCCTGTGAACTCAACTGTGAGCTAGAGCTTCTTCGGTCTACCGTGCCTACCTGCATCTGTCATATTATGGTATGCGATGCAACACAGTATTTTTTCGATAGTTTTTGAGTGTCCGTGAGTATTTTTCCACTCTTTCTCTTTTGTGCATGTTGCTGAGGACGAACGATGTGATATAGGACTTGTAATAAAAATAATGCATTTTTTATATCGGTCATACTTTTTGATTGGGCTACTTGTACAATAAACGGTTATACTTGCGTTTTCATCCGTAGACAAAAACGATCTTTTCGTGATTTATACATTTTTATCCTTCTTATTTAAGACTCCCTGACCAGCGACAGGCCAACGTGAGGATTAAGTTGTCTTTGTGATTTTGGTAGCGTCAAAACATGTACCATGAAATATTAGAAATGTTCAAGTTTTGATATAGATTTTTATAATAAAAATATATATGAAAAAATGAGAAGGGAACAGCTTACCATTAGTTTGAGTGGGTTCCTTTGTTGGCTTTATTTGTACAAAACAAGCAGGATGAAAATCACAAAGCACTGCTATGATTTCTCATTTTTCCAGAATAAAAAGGTAGAATCAAGAGATGCTATTTTACCAAATAGGCATATGTATATAAAGATTTCATGCATTTTGTCATTTTATGTGTCACATCGATATATTGCTTAGTTTGTTGTTCTGGCTCGTTAAGATTCTTACAAAGTGTGTACGTACGTTGTTGTATGGGTACATATACATGAATGATGAATGAATGTGTGTAGGTATACATGTAATAATAGGACCAACGAACCATATAGCACTGAGGTACTGTTATATAAGTTATACTTCCAAGAAAACAAAATTATAAGGCCATCTTTTTTGGCTGGTTAAGAAATAAAGATATTAAGGGACAGTGTTGTGTGACTCGCTCGTATCTTTTTGTACAGGAAAAAGTAGGTAAAATGGTCCTTTCCCATAAATTCTAATTCAAACATGTCATCATCTATCTTCGCCATTTTTTCTGCCAATTTTCATCATTACCGTCCACTTGTAGCAAAGAAGGAGAAAGCCTCTACACTTTTTCACATTCGAACACTTCATGTTCCCTTTAAACTTTAGATAAATCAGATTTAGAGCAGGCAAGAAACCGTTTCGCCTTCAGAGTGAAAGCAACTTACTTTTTGTTTCCTAACAGGCATTGTATCTGTACTCTGTACGCTCATATTATCAGCCCATTCGCATGCTCCAAACAACAATAAATAATCCCCATACAAGTTCAGATTTGACACGACAATCGTTTATTGAACCCTCCTCAATATTAATCATGATGATTACTGTAACCAAAAAATTAACGTCCAATGACTGCTTTGTTTTACACAGTTATTATTATATCGTAAGAGAGCGGATACTTTGTTGATAAAATCAATCGAATTGAATAATATTATTCTAGTCTAAATACCTGGTTTTAGTAAGATAAGCAAAAGGTCAACTCGTTACTGGTTAAATACATTCACGTGATATGGTTAATAACCTTCTATAAATTGTGCATAACGAACGTAACACATGGTATCAACAGGGCATCGAGGAGCATATAGGTACCCACAACACGCTATCATATTTTGTATAACAATTATAGTAAACAGACTTGAAGGTTAATTTAATTAATTACAAATTCATCAGAGAAGAATATTAAACCTTCCATTGAAAAGACATCATGGAAGGACACAAGTCTCAGAATGCCCCTACAACTTGTTTTTGATGCTCCAAGAACGCTTTTAAACGAAAACTTTGAATGCATGTCACCATACAATTTTAATGACTTTCGAGGAAGTTTACATAACAAATTATTTAACGCTTTTCGTTGTTAGACTTTTCTCCGTGTTTTTCTCACACATTTTATAATTTTTTGAGAGGAAAGTAAAATTCATGGCAAGTCCTTAAGTGAGTGAGTACTACTACAGTACACTTGACATACATACTACATATTATAAAGACGTCTCACAGTATGCATATTATGAATAAGAAGAAAGGGAGTGTCCATTCACAATCCCGTGATCTTTGTATGTATGTTGCGTTGTTTCACATGTCAAACTTTAATGTGTTACGACATGGGTGCAACGTCAATGTAGCACAGATGTCTGTTTAATTCCAGTGAAAGATCACATTTATAACTTTATACACTGTATAATATACAGTCCCGTTCAACATAACTGCACACACGATTCATGTACCCATCAGCAGATCATTATTTTTTGAGAAATGCAATTCAGTGTAATATGTCTTATCATCACAATGTCTTCATAAATAAGATATGTATTCCTTGGAATATTCATGCAAAGGGGTAGAGTGACAGAAGAAAAGCAATGAAACTTTCATCCTTTACTTTCACATGTTGTTTTCCATGCATAATACATCTTTATTCTAGAAATGTGTCTGACTAATTTGGTATGTAGATTCATGTCGGAGAGATGTGCAACTTCTCATGCATACTATATATATACTAGGTAGGTTGCTTTATATATTATGCCATAAACCAAAATCGAAAGGACATGCGGAAAGAAACAAAGAGAAAGTCTGCAAAATTGTCTGGCCTTTCTTTGCCATGCACACTTCAGAGCGGGTGTCATTGTCACATTTCCGTTGTCACTTGCAGAGATAAGGTTTTATCGCCATCAAACTAGGCACATAAATGTTTCAAATATTATACTACTCACATTATACTGAAAATAAAATGTATACCGGTAGCGGCGCCGATAGTGTCGACCCGTTTGTTTCAACCCTATTTTCCGTCTTCTGTCGCATTAATAAAAATGTGATTGTATAAATCCACTTGTATACACTTTTTTGTTCCACATATTTTATTCATCATGATAAATATCTCAAAATATTTTATAAAATAATATGGTGTCTGGTACGTGGTGAATTATACATAGGTGTAAAATATATTGGCTTGATACTCACATTTGATAATGCACACAACATTTTTACTTTTACTGATTTTTACAAACTTTCCCCATGCATGAGATGAAATATGATAATGTCCAGATTTATACTGCATATATATTTCATATATCCCATATGTGAAGAGGAGAATATATTCCAAAACATGCATAAGCAAATCATAGAATACATCATCATAATAATATTATTATTATTATGCTTTTATCGTGGGAGAAATCATAAAAGTTTCATACATTCCTTACACCAACAGTAAGCCTGTAAAAGTGTCGAACAATAATGGAGAGTAATGACGAAAAAGATAAGAAGATATATGTTTATGCTTCTTTTAACAATTTTATATTTTTCATCATAAGCAAACCATGCAAGTGACAGCATAAACTTTCCATTTTTTCTCTCTCCTTCATGTTCATTTCCATCATCAAATCATGCATGGATCATCATCATTATCATCAGCATCGCACCATCATAGTACATTACTATTGTCTGTGTACCTATCTCACTTTCCCTTCCTATCTTACTTCCTTTCCAAAACCCTTTTTCAAGTCCCGAATTGAGTATCTCTACAACAAAGGAAAAGTGTAAGTAAAAGTGATGTTAGGTGTGTGACGATGATGATGATGATGATGAACTTGTGTTTTCTCCCTTCTGACAATGTTTAATCTTGACGTGACGGCAGCGGCAATGATGAAGCTCACGACAAGAGGATATTATTGGTTACTGGCATGAAATGATGGTGTTATAACTTTGATTCTGAATATGTGGTTTGCTGATGGGGAAAGTATATATTATTCAAACACTACAACCACCATCACCACCACAAACATTACCACTATCACCACACCGTCATATATGAGCATACATACAAATATACATACAGTCATAGCATTTCCAATTTTACCGACCGACCCTACTCTACAGACTTCAGACTCACTTTCTTCTTCCTTTCCTACTTCGTTGTCATTATTATTGAAGCATAATTCAATGAGATTTATTTTCACTCCTCCAGGGAAGTAATTTAGGTCGAGGTTTGGTTTCTTCCTTTGTCGTTTACTTATCGTACCATATAAACTATATTATCATCATTTTGATTTATTATACACGCACATATTTTTATGTACACAAACTATGAACTTTCTCTCTGTGTATCTATTACAAGTACACAGTGCAGTGGTAAACGTTTACCCCTGCTCGGTTCTCTATCTGTCTCTTCCTCATATTTTTCATCATGTAATATAAATTGTAACAGAGTAGTAAAATAGGTATCAACGAATGATCTCATTATTACAACATTTCCAATAGCACCAACAACATTCCTTTACGTTTCTCTCTTCTCTTGTTTGTTATTGTTGATATTACTTGTGGCAGACATACTACGACATACTTTATAAATAGCATGGTATGATGATGGCCGTCATCATCAACATTGTCATCATCATCACCATATATTTGTATAGGTACCTATGTATACAGTGGAAAGAGGGAAGACGATGATGGCATTAGAAACGAGACCACGTCTCCTGCTTCCACACAGAATATTATTTAGAAGAAAATAAGTAGGATGAATGTTACCCCAAGAAAATCTACTAGTACGGACGTGTTTTGTAAGAAGAAGGAAATTTTCTTTCATTTAAGTATCAGATCCAGTTTCTTAAGAAAATTATTATCATCTCTCTCTCTCTATATTGTTATTAAAGTAGGGCCCAAGTGTGTGGAAGTAGTAGTACGCTAGAGAGACAATCCCTGTCATTCCAGCAAGTGTAGTACTTCCGTTAAACTACTGGGAAGAAGAAGAAGGATGAATTCCCATAAAAAATCGTTTTCAATGTTTGTAAGTCATGAACATTTATGCCCTGGTTATACAACAAACAGCGGAACTTGGTGGTGGGGCTCCCACTCTTTTGTGCCATTTTATATTGCATTATCTCCGTGCATATTACATTATTGACTGAGTGTGTGAGCCAGTATTAAGCTGGTATTGATGCCGAAAAGACAACGACAATTCAACGTACACATATATAACTCTATATAGGCTTGAGAGTGGGTTAAGTAATATTTGGATGTGGATCGGAACAGGAACTTTAAGTGTATGAATTCCAGTGTTTTTTTTTGCAGAAAAAAAAGACAAAGTAGAGAAAAATGCAAAAGTATATAGGAGACAGGAGGGCAGTTTTCGAGCTGTAGTTTTGCTCCTCGTTTTTTTTGCTCTCCTTCGATTTGATGATGCCACCACTGTGTTCACGGAATGAACTCAACAGTGTTTTGAAGAAGAATACGCACCACTACTATGTCAGTGGAGGAGTAATAGGCATAAAAGAATCGTAGCATCATTTTCTTCCACTACTTACTCCTTCAAACAGGATATCCCACAGCTTTGATGGTAGTAAAAATGCTAGAAAATTACTGTAGAGCTCATAAAAAAGATCGTTATGTCTGCGCCTGAAAAATATAGAAATGCTTACCGGGCAGCACAAATAGCACCGAATAGTGGTGGTGATGTGATAGGAAGAATTTTCTTTGTTATTATGAACAAGTGGAGGAATGAGAGCACCATAACAAGCTCCGTCATAATGTATGTACATAGGTATTATTATCTATATGACGCGCGATATAGATGGAAGACATGCTGTGAGCAACTTGGTTTTTTCTAACGAAAGTACTTACATTACATTACACAACTATCGACATAGGTATATACACAAGAGAAACTTCTCTATTTTTTGCTTCCCTCTCCTCTCAGCACTTTAATATGCACCCATCAAAAATACATTTCTCTCTGAGGAGCAAGTAAGTAGTCAAAGTGGCAAAAGGAGAAGAAAAACAAAAAAAAATGAATCAACAACGCGGACGCAAAGTTGACGCGAAGATTTTTTGTTTTATCTTGAATTGTTGAATAGGTAAACAAAAAAATGTAGTGTCGAATTATATATCTATGTATCATTTATATGTTGTATGTTGTTCTTTTTGTTTTTAGTCTAGCATACGATTTAACCATGTTCCTTGTTGGTTGTTCATACTACTTATGTACATATTCTTGTTGTTATTGCGTGTTTGTGTAAATATAATACACGCATTATCTTGGAAAATACAAAAGGCAGAAAGGAATCAAATTCCAGATTTGTAAACAAGGGGACAATCTTTTTTTGTATAAAGAAAGCCTTTACTTTTTATGCTCTGCTCTGACGTGCGGAAAATACACTTTTCTGTAATAATAATAAAAAATGCTAAAGAAAGAATAGGTTATTAGTTTTGAGATGAAGAATAGCAAAATTGCAATAATGTTTACATTACAGGTACTGAGAATAGAGAGCGGAACAGGTTATTGTTGGATTTTGCGCAAATAATGATTTTTATTCATGTAATATTTTTGGCATCAAATAATATTATTCCAAATTGTGCATTTCATTTCCGTGTAAAAAAGTCAGTCAACAGGTTGACAACTTCCGTATAATATAATGATGAGTATTCAGTGGAAATAGTGAAAATGGGAGTAACTTTTACTGACAACTGCAATTGCTATCCCTGGAATCTAAAGTCAGATGGCATGGACGCGTGCTACTTATTTACAAAATTACAAACTACGAAATAATCAACAAAACTTTATGAGAACTTTTTCATCAAATATGGACTATATGAGATCCCTCTGCAAAATTAATGATGTGCGCCTGAAATGATATAGAATTTTGTTATAACATTTTGAAGGTGTTGAAACATTAACTGTTTATTGTTGTGCATTTAGGTGTGAAGTAAAACATTTACATAATTCTCTCGAAATCATATTTGGTTTACTGGGAAAAAGCTGTTTGCTACACATAATTGAAAGTGTTTCAAAATATATTATTATTACATTTCAACTTATTGCTTCAACAGAGTAGAGCTGTTCAACTTGCATAATCAACGCCATTGGCAATTTACCTTACCTTTTGCACGCCCGCACACGTACGGCAGTGAAAGGCAGAGAAACTAACAAATACACAAAAGGTTATTTTAATAGATACATATATACTCGATGCTCTTCAAGGAAGGAGTCAGGGGATGACAAAGAGAATTTTGATGATGTGTTTGTTACCTGCCTTCCTTCGTTTATTCCACTCTGCCTCATAGTGCCGAAAAATAATACATAAATGCATGAAATTACACTCAAGCTTTGATTGAATCTCGAAAAGTTTATCTGAAAAAACAAAAGGAGTTTGAAAGGTAAAGAGAAAGAGTGTATGTGTGGAATTAAAATCAAATGAAAATAACAAGAAAAAAATACATTTTCACAGAAGTAGTGCAAGTGTCTTAATTTGAAGTGGCTTGGAACAATTGGCTGATTCAAGTGAAGATGAAGGATCGAAAGGATGAGCTAAAAATCAATATGTGTGTGTATTTACAAAGTTGGTGGAATGTAAAATTATCTTGCTTTGCTAAATCACTGCTTTTTGTGGGCATCTGCCTACTCTATTATGCGTTTTTATGAACGACGTAGTTTCTCTGAATAGACTGAATACGAATTGTTAGGGATGTGCCACTTTTTTTTACGTTGTATGGTAAAAAGTTCCAGTACACACAAACACAGCGACAGCGACATGATCAACAAGCATGTAATCTACCAGTCGATCTAACAAAGTAAAAAAAATAGCGGGAAACCCGTCTTTTCCTCCCATACGTAATTTTATTCCATTGGGTCCTTTATACTCTATTTGTTCCAGTATGTCAACCATGATAAGATTGTAATGTGGGTGGTGCATCACCTGATCTGAAATTGATTTGATCTGGAAGAAATCTCGTAATAATAAGCCTGGTGGGAAATGATGATGACATTTTTATTTGAAGATTGAACAAACCAGAAAATAATTGGATGTGTTAAGATTTCGGAGACGTTACGGTGATGTGCGAACACTATGTGCGAACGGGAATGCTTGCATTTATTAGGTATACGCAACGCTGTATAGCTTATAGAATTGAGCTGTGGGTCTGTACGTTCGTACGTCCGTTCGTACGTTCGCACCGATAGATCTCAGCAACCACACAGAATTTGTTAATTCTGTTTTCAGTAATCGATAGCCTATGCTCTGA
>JAITYZ010003473.1:0-24840 GCA_027744595.1 Paronellides praefectus | reverse complement strand
AGGACTGTGGGAGGTTGATACTTTTCCCTCAGTGATCAAATCTACCGAGAAATGTTTACAATAATAGTTTTCAAAGCTTTATCGAAACGTGTATTTAAGGTGTAATTTGTAATTTGTACATGTAATTAAATTACGTAATTTGTAATTGACCATCGAAAAAAAATTCAAAAGTAATTTGTAATTTGTAATTGACTGTTGGAAAAAACTCAAAAGTAATTTGTAATTTGTAATTGAGATGTCGAATTTTTTTGGAAGTAATTTGTAGTTTGTAATTGACATGTAGAAAAATGTAATTTTTCGGTCTCTGCTAAAAATGTACGACTTTTATAGAATATCATTCAATCAGTTTTATTGAAAAGCAATTTGTTTAAGCTTTTTAAGTTTCCAGTTGTTATATGTACACAATAAGGTTTCATATAATATGTAAGTTAGGTATGTAACAGTCAAAGAGCTTATGAAGATTTTATGAAGATTTACGGACGTAGTGGACCGGACATTACTGGGATTGTTCACGCTGAGACGTCATTATCATTGACAGCGTATGTTGCAATGCATCTTAATTTAACCATTTTGTGTGTTATACA
The DNA here is from genome assembly GCA_027744595.1 of Paronellides praefectus. Classification (NCBI taxonomy): domain Eukaryota; kingdom Metazoa; phylum Arthropoda; class Collembola; order Entomobryomorpha; family Paronellidae; genus Paronellides; species Paronellides praefectus. Next base: position 24,256 of record JAITYZ010003473.1, on the reverse strand, counting down.
GCGTATCTAATTAAAATTAACTACAGAGACTTCAAATACGCACTGGAAAAAAATCTTATCATAAATCTAAATTGCCTGCAGTGCACAAATTATTGAGGGGACACTATTTTGTATTCATGAATGGTGATTCAACCAGACAAAATATATTAGCAGAGTTGTTGCCCTGTATCGTAATAAGTATTGACACAAATAAATGAATTCCAGTTTCAAGTTCATCCACAAAAGTAATAAAATAGAGTGCAAAAGTCTCACTAATTTCATGAAGGCATAAATTAACTTTTATTTATGTACATATTATATCCCCTCACTCATGGATGTAATGTATTTACAGGTAGGCACACGCACGTGATCTGCAAACGCTAGAACCACACACCAATTCATGCTTTTATTGTACACAGCCGTCACAGCCGCCACCAACACAATCTCTAGCCATTCTGGAAGTATAACTGTTTTTTTGTTCTTCCTCCCAATCCCAAACCAACATTGTAAGTGAAAAGGGATTGTCAAGTTTACTTTTTTTACACATCATCATCATCACACAGATAGACACATTATGCAAATGATTGTGACACACCAGCCTATTACACATACCTATATCAGCTTGAATATGTGATGGGTACAAGTCCAACAAATCATTGTACACATCTTGGAAACGTGATGGCGATATGATCATTATCAGCGCAATATTTTTTATATTAACACATGTCAGAAAAGTGTAGCTTATTGTGTTTCAGCAATCACGGAATTCCCCACAATCTTTATTTGCTCCATAATAATCTTAATCTTTAGCTACGATGACTAAGTTGATGTATTAATTTCACATATCATACACATGCAGCTTAAAGATTTGTACATTTAGACATTTAACATCTTGTTTCCCAAACTTTAAGTCAATGGTAGTCATTCAATTAATTATTGCTTCCTTTGATCAACCCCTGTTCTCCTGCTATTTTTTATCCCCTTCCTCTTAAGATGATGACAATTGTGTTGATGACGCATGTTTATGTAAAACAAACTTTGTGATGCATCATGTCAAGTAGTATACAATTTTATTCAAGTTATTAATATCCAGCATGTTAAAATAAAATAGAATATTAATTCATTTTTATTTATATAAAAAGTAGCGAAGACGGTTGATTACCTTTGAAATTGAAATTTAGCAACGAGAACGGATATAAAAGGCAAAAGGCGAGTTATATAGAAGGTAAAATTTGTATGTAACTCTAACATACTCCGGCTACTTAAAATATTAAGAATACGTTCATTATTATTACAATTATTATTCTATTGTACAACTAAATACAATAACCGTCCTAGTCGTCCATCTAGTTTTAGTCTAATGAGTGACGAATATTCATGTTTTTTGTCTTGCGTTGTTGTTGTAACCACAATGGAACGACTTCATCAGCATCGTCATCAAGCGTCATTAATTTCTTTCATTATTAAAACAAATATGACAAGAAAAAATGTATAACACAGTTACGTTTTTGCTAGTCACATTCACATCCTTTGGACTTGTGTGTGGCTCTTGGCTCATTCATACATAAGTAAAAGTGCGCAACGTGTATCCACATTAATATGCTAATGCCGCATAAATATCTTTTAACCCTTTCATTCCATCCCTCTTGTCGAGTGTGCTTCCATTTCTTTTTTTTTGCTACAATTATTGTTGGTTTTTGCTATATGTTCCGCAGTAACCAGCAAACCTCAAGAGATGTGAGGGAACAGGTCAAACGTACGTCGTCGTACGTGCAAGTATATTACCTATTAATGTTTGTCAGTTTATATGATAGTATAGGTAGTAGTGTGGCATATGGTGATGTTATAGTATCCATTGTTTAATATGAACAAAAAACAAGTTGATTACTGACATATATAAAAGTGAATACCTGGACCTTCGACCAGTTCAGTTGAATTGTTGCATACCTGTCGTCTGCTGCTTTACTGCCCGCGAGCGCTTATACTATATATGTACAGTAGGCGCAACTATAAACTTGTGAAGTTGAAGGTTGTGTGCTATGTTCATGCATCTTTTATTATCGTGACTTGAATCAACTTTACCATTATCCTCATTTCATAAAAAACTACAATACACTTAAAACAAAGGAAAAAACGCGAACACGCGTTACTTGCATCTTTTTAACTTTAAAGCCACTATAAATCGCGGTAGTAGTGTGATTGAAAACTGGAAGGAGGAAATAGAAAAAATCTTCAAGGCGAAACAAGCAGTCAAGTCACGAAAAGCAAAAATCAACAAGTAGGGCCGACTCACACAACAAAACGTTTACAGATACACACCGTTACTTTGTTTGTGCTCACGAATTTTTGGAACAGTTTTCTTCTTCTTTCCGTTCCAATATTATTTCATTTCCTTTTGTGTCTATCTAATTTGAGAAAAAAGCTTAAATTGTGTTTTAAGTGTTAAGTGTGCCTACATCCTGTTAAAAATCAAGCAGAAAAATGTCACTCAAAGCGGAAGTTCCCATGCAGCCTCCAAAGAGTCCTAAACTCTTTAGGACTCAAAGGGAACTGAGCCGACCTGAGGAATCAAAAATTGACGGAACCGTTCCAAGTTGGGTCAAAGGTAAATTCATAAATGTTGAACATGAAAAGTAACTTTTAAGAATTGGCTCGTCGTCAATTCCATCTGTACACAGCTGCGCGTTTCCTATTCTCTCCCAATGTCCTCCAAAAGTACAATAAATAATAATAGAGAGTTATGATGAAAGGCAGAGTTTAGAGAGTTGTTGTTATAATGAGATGAAAAGTTGTAAGAAAAGGAAGCAAGTAATACAGTTGAAGTCAAAGGGGCTTGGATATTTTTTCTGGAAACAATTTTCTTGGCAACTTTTGCGTAAAGTTATGCATGAGTTGTTTTTGTTGTTGTTGCTGCTAGTTTACTGAACTCAGATCTAAAACATAAAAGAGAGTATATAAATATATACCACCCACCATACCCCCTTTCTATTGTACTGTTTGACGTATGCATGGTGTTACCTATTCTGGGTATGTATATTAGATGCTCTCGTTGGTCTCAATATTTTAAAATTGAAAATGTCAATATTATTATTTCTGTCCGAGCCAGTCCCCTTTAAGATTTCCAATATCTCACGTGCGTCTGAGGTGACGAAAGCACACGAGAAATTGTTGGTTGTGTGCGGGGGGCATATAAAGACTCGCTGACGCCATATCTAATATAATATGTAGTTGGAAAACATATAACAATATATTCGCTTTTAACTTTATTACAAGACAAAATACGCTAAAAATATTCACTTTTCTTGTCCAGGAACCTTTATGAGAATTGGACCGGGAAAATTCGATTTTGATAAAGATTTCACCGTACAACATTACATGGATGGGTATGCGTTGGTCTCCAAGTTTGAGATAAAGAATGGAACGGCTAGTTTTGAAAAGAAGTACTTGGAATCTGATGCGTACAAAAAAGCTCTCATCGCTCAAAAGCCGGTGGTGCAGGAATTTGGGACGAAACCTTCAGCAGACCCTACAAAAGGATTCTTTTCGAAAATGATTCCATCAATTGTAAGTATGCTTTGTATTTTTAAAACCCATGGCGTGTGTGGACCAGCTTGACATAAAATGTAATATATTTTTCATCACAAGAAATTTGTTCACATAATATTCACAATAATGTACTTTGAGAAACAACAATGATTTATATAAAGGAGGGGATCAGGTTGATGGTATTTTGTGATGATGGCTATCATTTGGCTATGAAAATGGTGGAAAGATGATTGTTATTATTTTCTTTGTTTTCCCTTCATATTTTCCACTCTAAAAGTTTCCAGAGCTTTCCGACAACAACAACATCAACATTTTTGACATTTCTGGAGAAATTTATGCAACCGGTGAAACATGTTTTTTCCGGGATATTGATCCAGATACTTTGAAAAGTGAGAACAAATATGACACAAACAAATTTTTTGGGTTGCAAATGGCAAGTGCTCATCCACTTACCGATGAAGATGGAACTACTTACAATGTGGGATGCTCCCTTCTCGCTGGATTGAAGTATTCTGTAAGAAAAATACCAGCATATTACCTACGTATTATTATTATTATTATTATGCGTCACCAACATTTCAGTATATAATACACTTAAGAGTGTAATTTATTAGGGTACTATCTACCCATCATCATCATCAGCGTCATAAATACATACATTTTATAAGTGCATACATCACATCCTTCTCTTATATTGTATAAAATAATAGATTGTGAAAATCCCACCACCTGGAAAGAATGAGTCTCCCAAGGACACATTCAAGAAGGCCAAAGTTTTGTGCAATGTTTCCTGCAGTAACACTGGACTCATCAGTTTTATGCATAGTTTTGGTATGACAAAGAACTACCTGATTTTGATAGAGCAGCCCTACTGCATAAATGCTGGAAAAGTGTTGGGTTCCGTTTTGGCTCGTTCCACCCCAGTCTCGGAATGGCTGGAATGGAGAGAAGATGTCACAAATAGGTATAAAAACACCGTTTTCTTTTAAGCATTATGCATGGCATGGTACATACTATATGTACCTATGTAGATTATATAATGAGCGTATACTACGTATCCTGTAACGAGTTTTTACCGACAAAACATGCCCAAAAGTCGTGCTAAACAGCGATTTCCCAACCACATTCATCTTATGCCTAGTCACATAGATATATATTCATGTGCTTGTGTGTGTAACCACTTAGGTTCTTCATTATCGAGAAGGCAACTGGAAAGGTTCTCAAGGCTGACGTGGTGGCTGGATCCCCATTCTTCTACTTGCACATAATTAACAGTTTTGAGCACAACGACCACATCGTGATTGACATAACCACTTTCCCAAATACTAATGTGCTCACCAAGAAGATGGACTTGGCAAAATTGAGACGACTCAGTATAGACGACTGTGATAATCCAGTTGGAGAACGGTACGTGATCCCATTGCTAGACATCGAAGATGTTGAGGAGGGTTCCAATTGCATTACCGCTTTGATAAGTGGGGCAACTGCCATAAGGAAGGGGAAACAGCTGGTGGTCACGCCAGAGATCATTACCGAAAGGGGACTTGAACTACCGACTATCAACCGTCGTTTCCTCTCCAAGAAAACAAGTTTCTACTACGCCACTGGCTCCGCTACCAAAGGTTATTTTGAAAATGCTGTGTGCAAAGTGCATGCTTCTAAAAAGGAGACTATTTTATGGAGAGAATCTGAGCACTACTGCTTGGGAGAGCCACTTTTCGTACAGAATCCTAACGGCACATCTGAAGATGACGGTGTGTTGATCACAGCTGTTATTGATAATCGGGTGAACACAAAGGATTTCCTATTGTTTCTCAATGCAAAAACTATGAAAGAGATGGGGAGAGCTTATTTCAAAGAAGAGATCCCTGTGGCTGTCCATGGAATTTGGCTTCAAGATGAGGATGTCAAATCAAAAAAGTAGAGAGAGAAAGAGAAACGTATATTCTAATGCTCATTCATCCCAGGAAATTACGGATTGGAAGTATATACATTTGGAAATCCGTTAAAAAACTTATATGTATACCTATTTATAATGTTATATTGCAATATGTATAGTAAGGAATATATGCATAAATACCAACTGTATAATAAATTCTACACTATATCCTATTCATTGTAACCGAAGCGTGATATAAAAAATGTTATTCTACGACACAAAATGGAATTTAGGTTAAGGCTCAAGTTAGGAAATTGTTTTTTTCTTTTTTTTCTTTCTCCCTCTACTTTGGATATTATTTAAATTTATCATGAAAATCTAAAGTGGGAAATGGGAATTTTATCACACGACTTTTGATTGTTTAGTGAAAGGGAGGGCAAGTGAATTGAATCCTAGTTTACCCAATTTCTTAGTCTCTCTCTCTCTTTCTCCGTCTTCCTTTCTATCTTTCTCGCTCTGCACAAAGAGTAATTAGATATTAAATTATTGTTGGAATTTTTATTTGCTTGTGAATAGAGTCCGAAAATAATGTACCCCATTTTTAACTTTATTTAACAAAAAAGCACAATAATTTATTTTAAAAACTGGTTTGTTGATTGGTAAACAAATTATCACAGAAACTGTTTGGTTTTGGTAATTGAGTTGATGTTGATGTCTACTGTATTATTATGTTATGAATAATCAAGAATGATTTTTTTGGGTATGGGTTTTGCACAATTAAGTAAATAGTTTCAAGTTTTACTGCGCAAAATGAAAATGTAAGTACGTATGGAGAAGTTTTTGCTGAGGTTAAACTAATAATTAGGTAAATATTCAGCTGCGCAATAAACGTTTTCATGCAAATTGTACCTGTTTCTTTTAAAAAAAATGATCCAAGATCTATCTATAAAACTATATGTTTTACATTATTCCATGTAACTAGAATGAGCACAATGATCCATACAAATAAAATTTATGTATTATATAAAGTCGTTGTACAAATAATAAATTTTAATCTTATTTTTATATCTATAAATCCACCAAAAAATGACTTGTGTCCGACTTTTATATGACGCACGTCGCACACGCAATTTTCAGGTTTTAATCATGCCAGATAGTAGCAAAGTAAAAAAATAACGTAAAAAATAACTATTTATTGGGCCTCTGACATATTGCATAATAACTTTGATAGCTTTTGAAGGAAGGAGTGTCCAGCAGGTCATATCATGGCACAGACAAGAATGGGTTTAAAGAAAATTGCAAGCAATTGGAAGATTACAAGGTTATTGTTTTTTATGACAAAAATATGAAACCTGTTTTGATTTAAATCAAAGGGTTGAAGCTTTGTTTTGATTAAATGAAATAGGATAGTACAGGTTTTTAAACGTCATTGGTGCATGTCGGGCTCTCTCATCTGCCCAGAGTATAAAAATACTTAATGCTGTTATTATCCATAAAACTTCCGTAGATGTTTATAGGAAAAAAACTAGACACTTCTTTAGACATTGTATTTCTATCATCCTCCTGGTTCAACCAGCAACAGGCTAAGATCTTGATGATAATAGACTACTGCTAAAAGCAAAACATCGTTCAAATGTAAGTGAAAGGATGAAGCGTGTAAATACAATATTCCGTTTTTCTGGAAAAGGTAAAACATGAGCCAGCGCCAATATGCATATACTTTAGTAGGTGAACAAAACACCATTAAGGAAAATGGAACTCTTTTGCTTTGGTCATGTCAAGCCAAAAGGCACTGTGTACGGCAGTCAAAAAAGCTCAAAAAGAAGACCAAGTGTTTCAGGTACATTACATAATGCATAATCATGGAGCCAGTTAGGCGGTCATTATCATCACAAACATGATGATGATTGTGATCATCATCTTGTTAGAATCTAGAGAATCCATTCTCAACCCTTTTTATATAAAATGAGAGGGGAGCCCCTCAGTTTTTCGTAATAACGTGCCTTTATCTAGTTTGCATGAACTGAAGACGCTTCGACGATGATCATGCTGATGAGTTTCTGCTTTCCTAATTTCAGCCTGTCTTGCTAGCTAAAAAAAATAGGCAGGAAAAATAAAGAGCTTGATGGAAGATAATGATGACTTGGTGATGAAGACACGAGACGCATAATATTTAGTTAAGCTATATACTATATTTTTCATGTAGAGTAGTATATGACACTTAATGGTTTTTCATTTCTCTTTGTCAGTCTGTCAGTCCGTATAAGTAACTAGGTATGTTAGTTTTGGAGCTGGGCCCTCACAATAAGTTTCCTTATACCAGGACTCATCTTTATCCAACTGAGTTTGGGACGAATATAGGTCAACGCCGACTTCCGGGGTGTAGCGCTGATTTTTTGGTCTATCAATCATCGCAAAGTTGAAAAGTCAATCATCCATCCATGGTCCAAATCTCAACCGCTACACCATGATATAAAATTGAGGTCACGAAAGAGTATTTTGTAATCCCGGTTGTACAACAGGTTAAAATTTATATTTAAATTATATTGTCCTTTTTATGCCCTATGCGCGATTTTCCAGATAGGTAAAAGCAGGATATAACAATGTAAAGGAAAAATGACTTGGCGAGAAGAAAATTGATTTTTTTAAACGAAAATTAAAGAAGAGAGTGATGGAAATTGAGCTGGAATATTAAATTTTGTTCTCTTTTCTGTGGAAGTGTTATACCGGTGGTGGCCTAGCTTGATGTTCATCTTCCGATTCCAATGAACAGAAATGCCTATATAACATGTAAATGGCGGCTCGTGCACTTTCATTTTTTTGAGCTTGACAGACCTGTAGTGGGAATAAACGCCCACATCCATCACCACAACAGAACATTTCTACTCTCTAAACATTAAATGTGACTTTGGCAGTACGCTTTCTAAACGCAAAACTCCCAGTAGGAAGTACAGCTATTTTGACATGTACTATGACATGCTATATGGATTTTGAAATGCTTGTTTCTCAAACATATCAATATAGGTTGAACCTCAGTTGAAGCTTGCAAAGATGAGAATATTTCATTTTGTGCAGCTAAATATTGAATAAAACTATAACGCACGCTAACGCAGATGGCCATGTTTGTGTGTGTACATTTGAAATGAAATGAAGGAGAAGAAGACTTGACATATAAACAGTCATGACGGTGAGATTGAGAAATCTTTTGTACGGACGGATGAAGAGCGGATGTTGGACTGCCGACTCTTCTATCATTCAAATGCGTGATTGATGCGGGAAGAAGAATTCCTATTTTAGATTACTCATTTACTCAAGCGGAACGAGAGATGTTTCTATCGGGAAAATTGAAAGACATGGTTGACGGGGCTGCTTTGAGTTGCTGTGTTTATTGGATGCATAAATAAATGTTCCACACGGAAAATGCTTATGGCATCAACCCTCATGATTGACTGTTTTGCCTGGTGTATATGGAAAATTCAAATGTGGTACACGTCGCGTTCATATACAAAACGGTTGAGCCATAATTCTAGAATATCTTCAAAGTATTTTTATTAAGACGTTATATGCCAGGGTTATCAAGAAAGAATTCACTGTGGGTGTTCATTATTTTTATGTTTATATATTAATCTAAATTCATAATACCTACATAATATACATCCACCTATTTCTAATCCTTTTGCATGTGTTATGCATGCAAAAACTTTTTAGTTGGGTCAACAACCATTTTTATGGTCAGCAACTTTTGTGCATTTTTTATTGGGAACTATAAAGTTGTACTGCAGCATAGAATAATAATAATTCTCATTTTGCAATAAAAAACATACATTCATTCACTTAATGTTGCTCGAAATTATAGATATAACACACGTATAAGATGCTTGGCTATAGTAATAATGTCTAAATCAGCAATATACTGAAGTCACTTTACCGCGCACATACTACGTAAATCACTCTATAGAATGAACGCTGCGCTGCTGGTAATACACATCAGCGATGCACATTATTGTCATTTTCTTGATGTTCTTGGAGAAGATCAATTTTGGTGACCTTCACCATCAGTGTGCTTTGGTAAAGGAAACTCATGCTCAAGCTAAAGAAAAAAAGCTGTTTCAAGCTTCAAGACTTTATAAAAGGTTTTTCTTAAATCAACTTACCTACCTGAATAAAAAACGTTATTTATTATACAAAAGTAGGCACAACTGCTTTATTTCCCCTCTACCATATTTTGTCTAGTTTGAAGATTACTTATCAACAATGTATGCAAACAAGTGACATTACACATACATAAATTATCACATGAGGGTTGTATATTGTATACAGGTTTGACAAATCTTATAAAATATATTCATGGAGGTCGGTATAGATTATAGATACATATTTTTTTACTTTTGACATTTTTCTGAGTGCTATTTTTTCTTTGCAACCCACAGTGAACGTGAATCCAATCACGTAGGTATTTTATATGACATGTGTTCTTCGAGCAAAGTGGTGTTGTTTTTTGTCAGGATGTTGTCGATCGGAAAATGTATTGCTTCCCTGGTGGTGGACAAAAAAAACGGAAGAAAGGTTATGGATAATTTATTTTCAGCTTTAGTTTGATGAAGCACGTGCGTGTGGGAGTGAACGTGTAAATATAACGAGAACTTCATAGTCTCCAATTACTTTTTGTAGTAGGACAAGTTCCCAATGACTCTAGTTTTTGTGGGTGCTATGTTGAAAATGAAAATCATGGTCTCTTGACTCTTCTAATGATGATGGGCAAAAGGGTTATTGGTTTATACCCTACAATACAAAAATCTGTTAAGTAGTTTGCGATCAGCACTCGGCATACATTATTGGAATTTGTTCCATCTTCCAGACGTATTTTGATGAATCGAGCATATGTAAGACTTGATGAGCCCTTTGCAGAAAAGGATAATAATAAGCACTTAGTTTTCCAACAGCTAATAACACGGTGATGTTGGTTTATGAAAGCCACATGTGTGCATATTCAGTCTGTGTGTAGATTGTTATCTTCTAATTTTCCCAAGGATTTCTGGTCCTATGCAATTACGTGATTAACTGGGCTCACTCGCACACCATAACACTAACATTTTACAGTGTGCTAATATTTATTGCTTTACTTTGTGCGCGTGTGATATGATTTGACAATATTTCTTGCTTGGCTTGATTTTTACAATATGAAGTCATAAGTGATATCTAGGTATACATATTCGTTGTAACTGTGGGCTCATCAACGGAACATATCTACATATATACATTGCAATGTGTGCATCAGACAAAAGTAAGAAGAAGTGTGTGTATAAGGATTTCCGGTTCATAAAAGATCGGTATATACTGATATACTGGACCGCAAATATTTATTCATGCATCAGGGCCAGATATGACTGAATTCATATCATGAGTATTCATGTACTAACTAATGTACACGAGACATGGATACATGGAATTTGATCCATGGAATTACCTTGAAACTTTATTCAGGAATTACTTTTGATCTGTAAGCCATCTTGGTGAATTAGTTGAGCTGAGATTCTTGTTAGTTAAATTTGACGTGCGCTGGTATTACGCTGAGCTAATGTTAGCTGGTAGCTGAGCGTCCGGAATGTTTTCATTTCAATACCAGGTTGCATTTTTTCAAAAAAAATTAAATTCTCAGACATTTTCTTTATTGTGTAGATTTATTTATTCTTCTGTGTGGGTGATATTCTCGGAAAAACACATGTGCTTGTGACTAGACAGACAGATGTAGAAAGCATGAGTAAGACACATATAAAAAATAAACTTGAAATAACGTTATTTTTACCATAATTTGGAACGTTGAATGCATAAACGTTTTATAATTTACTTCTTAAATGAAATTATTAAAAGCCGTTTAAAAATTATATTTACTATTCGCGATTAAGATTGCTTACAGATAATGAATTACTTGAGTATTTAATGTTTTAAATTTACTATCTATAAAGTTATAGAATTAAAAAGAAAACACAAAGTTTAAATTGCTTTATCGTTTTGATATAAAATGTAGATTTGTACTTCTGCATACATACATACATATATATACACATAGGTAAGTATATGCATAATATATTTGTATTTTGACTTGCGAAATCAGGACGCAAGTTTTATGTACCATTTTCCTTACGTGAATTTAGTTCAATCCGCAAGTTCATAGCTCGTACTGATTTTTGTAATTTACATCTACGCATCTTTGCTAGCCCAACTATCTATCTCTTCTGTAAAAATAGCCTTTTCATGTGAGCAAGGATTCTGTATAAACGATGAAATGTAAAAAATAAAATAAATCACTAATTTAAAGAAGCATTACAGAATGCAGCTCGTGATTCATAACCCATCTCTGCTTTTATTCTTTGTGCAAGTCAAAAAGTATGTTATCTTTTATAATATTGTAATTTGCATATAAATTGGGTACTTATTGTTTATCCGCTAAGTTGGAAATCACGATAAATTTTAAAATGTGTATACACGTTTTGTTACAACTTGTAACTTACTAGACATTACTGGAAATGGGTTTATCCTGGTTTTAGCCAGTCTTTTCCTTTTCAATTTTCTGTTGTTCCTTCAAATGCCAAAGTTTTTATTAGGTTGTGTAATTATCTTGTAGATATGTAGAATAGGTATATATCTAGTACATAAAATTATACACACATCTTTTAACTTACAATTTTATGTATTGTGGTATTTTGACATTTAACTGGTAAAATATGAAAGCAAAATCAGATTTGCAACAATGCAGTTTATGTCACAGTTATACGTATTATGGGACAATGCCAACAAAATATTTTAATGTGCAAGAGTAGAACCATGACCAGTTTCACATTCTACGTTGTCTTGAACTGTGGCTGTTTCAGAAGTTTCAGAAATCATTTTTTACTTGTTGGGCTGATGCACACTAGATTCTAGTCTCATGCATTTATGCATCGTCTATACCGTTCCGTACCAAAATTTCATTCCGTAACATTATTTATTACGAAACGTCGGCATTTTCAGACATTCCCCTGTAAACCCAATTTGTGCTGTGAAAAATTGAGGCAATTGAAGGAATTTACTGTTTGTATTTACCTAATTTATTAATATATACTAAAATATATTTAATCCCAAATAAAAACATTCAACATAAAATTTAAATTTAAACTTAAATTTATAGCTTCGAATGATCATCTGTCTTTGAATAGTATAACTTATAGTTCGGAAAATTACGGAGTGCGAATATTTCAAGATTAAAATGTGGTCGCCGGGTAAAGATGAATAACTATTTTGATTTACCTACCGCCCAATTTGGTAAAATAAACTATAATAACGTATGCGGCGTATGACAACAATTTTGTATCATGCCACGACACAACTAAATTTTAGCCTTCTAGAGAAATGAGGTGATTACAAATACCTACTACCATTTTCAACATTCAAATTATCATACGGTATGATTCATACTACCAATACCATTTTTGCATCATTCCTTTTGCCATTATTAACACAGAAAGACCTATGTACCTTTAAAAAGCTTGAAATTAAAATGTAAAATAAGATAAGAACAAAGTCACGTTACATTTTATTGAGCGTGAAACATGCGAAAAGATTATTGAATGCTTTAAGCGCTCATATTTTATTATTAAGTCGTAAGTTACTACACAAGCAGTACTAAGGTCATGCAAATTACAGCTGTAGCGATGAACACTCACTGACGAAATCCGATCCGAAATTCCGAAGTTATAAATTACAACTTGTAATCAATAGTGAATGGATAATAGGCTATTACTACATATTAATGGCGTAGGAAAAGTTAATTTGTTTTAAAACGAATATTTTGCAAATCTTGTAGGGTTCCGCAATATTTTCGAGTAAATGGAGAGCACTCATATTAATAAAGTAGCTCTAATTTATCATTGCAATTTGTCGCAATGATAAGTGTCGCAAAAAGCGTGCTTGTCATTTTTTTAGTTTTTGAGATTTATATTTATACGGCCTAAATATTGGAAGCCAAAGTTAAGAACACGCTTTGGCCACGTTATGCCTGATTAATTTCTTTTGTTACGCACAATCGCATGCCCACAATGCAGGCAGGATACAAGCCATTTAGCATTAATAAATTATTATCAATACTGAAGCTGTCAAGAATTTACTGAAGCCGCTATTATACCAAGCCGTCCCGCAGCGTTTCATCTTCTTTTTATCTTTTATTTTTTTAGGGTTGAATTTTTCAACTGCTGGAACCATGAGCAAACCGCATATATAGAATCATCATCATATGCTATCATCGTTTTCATACACCGTACCATCCCGCCATGTCTTTTGTCCAGAATTTTTGTTTGTTTTTTTGCGCAATCACTTCTCTCCTCGTTCTAGTCTTGAAACCACTCAGATACTTGGCAAGATTTCAATTTTGAGCTTTAAAAACGCAAAGAAAGTTTTTTTTTGAATGAATGAATGGGATGAGTAGTGGACTGTTTTAACTTATAGCTGAATAAGCTAAAAGGCTTTTATGGACAGTGATTACTGAGATTACTAGTTGCCCTGTATTTTATACTTTCTCCTTTATATTTTTTACAGGAAAAAGGATTGAAATGTAACTTGAATACGCGAACACGCTGCATTTTGCTTACAACAATTTCAAATGCAATTTGCCGTTCCTATTTCAAGCTCATTTAATGATTTTAAATGGAAAAGTCAATATTACCAACCACTTGATTTTCATTTCCTTCAGAAATTTAATTTCTCACAAAAATAGTGTGTTTCATAAGCATGAAATGGAGGTTTACATAATATCATGTACTATATACATTTTGATACGTAAGCTAAAAAGCTTTATAATCCATTTACGTCAACATTATTACTTTGAGCTTTGCTGCATCAGTGTATCTCAAGTTGAGATTCTCAACTTGGTGGATATTTCGTGCAACTTCTTGTCATCAGTGATTCATTATCTTCACATGCAACGTCGAAGGACACACGAAATGGATATCACAGATGTTGGTTTTTCTTAAAAGAGAAAAGAAATTATTCTCATCCTGTTATTATTGTTGCTACTACCGAGCTTTCCCTTGTTCGTATCAGCAGTCGAATTATCACGCTATCATGCTATAATACTTGCGTAAATAAATTAAGTTTTTCACAAAAAGCATTGTTCAAAATGGAGTGACATGTATTATATAAGCACGTGTGATGCATTCTCAGTGATTCCGTGCAAGAGTTTCACGGAAAATCTTTGACACTTTCACTGAAACTTAAAGTCCACTTTGCTCTCAAGGAAATAATAGAGTATTAACTTTGTCCCAAAAAGGCATGGGTTGACTGTAGAGTGCTTTTGAGAGAAGTCCGTGCGCTCAAAAAATGTTGATACATTTAGGCAAATGTATTACGATGAAGATGTAATGTTATTAAACACGAATGTCTAAAGGATTTTTTTTGCTATTTCCCTTCAACGTAATTTTATTGCAAAAAATACTGACGTTCTAGTGGACGATACAAAGAACTCTCTCCTAAATTACTGGATTGACTTGAATATAGTACGCCTTTTGTATCCTGTCAAGCAATATAGTTTATAGTTTCCTTCCATAGTTTTGACTTTATTTGGTTATTACAATATAATTTTCCTTATTCACATTACATAGCTTGCCGAATGGGGAAACCTGAGAAAAATTCAAAGAACCTAAGTGAACTCTGGTAAAATAACATTTCACTTTGAAAAGCCTTTTTTATACTAAAAAATGGGATCATGGGATTCAAGGGAAAATAACGTTTCATATATGAAAGGTAAATAAAATTACGTATTATGTATACTGGTGATAGTTTAGTGGTGGTAGTAATCGTGTGTGTGGTAAAAATCTGAAATACCTGTGTAGGCGAGCTCGCTGCTACTATTATATTATGTATAGCTAGATTGAAAAAGCTTTTAGTAAAATTAAGAATAAAAAATTTGCATGTGAATGAGAGGGGAAAAGACTCATTCATGACATGATAAAAGCTATGTAACAATCAACTTTGAAAAGAAAAGAGTTGAGATGGTATTCAGCTAAACTGAGCTGAGAGAAACGAAGACGAAGAGTAAATAGTTGATAGTGGAAGCGAAGGGATACGTGATGATATGATGGAGGAAGAGGTCCAGACTTTCGAGAGGAAGGAAGGAAAGAAAAGATGATGTAATATATTTATAAGAATGTTTATAGTTTATACAAAAAGTCCTCGTCTTTCCGTGCCACTCTTTTGACTTCCACTTGTGCATTGTGTGTGTGTTTGGTTAGTGTGCTCATTTTAGTAAAGTCAAGGATATATATAAACAATACACACACACACAAGATTTTGGTTATTTGCTTTCTTTTTATTTCTGATTTTCATTTGCACTTGTGAATGTGTTGTGTTCCATTACGCTGCATTACTGTGATGATGATTCTCTTCTGCTGAAGAAGAAGAATAAGTGAAGAAAGTAACTTGTATAATTTTATTCTCTGGTGGTTTCATGAAGAAACGCTGAGGTTTCCTGTTCAAGATTCTCAACTGTCTAGGTGTACGTACATGGTATAAATTAGTGTTGTTGTGTGAATGGGAAAATAAATAATGCTGGTTTCAACTTTTCTTGGGTTTGGAGTGACTTTTGCATTAGAAAATGAGATGGCTAATAAAATAAACATTTTGTCAAGCTTACCTATGTAGCTTACGTAACGTTCCAGTATACTCTGCAAGGTTATATTGTATGGAGTGAAAAGGTATTCTATTGTGTCTTGGTTTGGTTAACTTCCATTTTTGTTCCCGCAACCAAATTATATGTACAATGTGCACTTTGTCGACTAAATGCGCTTAGTTTTCGTTCACAATATACAACAATTTTGATGAAATTTCATTGTCTATTACATTTCTAGTAAATTACTCTGATTTTGGAGACTTTTGCTGTTAGTAGTATATTTTCTAGCTAGTAAGCCACTAAGTTAATGGAATATTTTCATTTGCCAGTCGAATATAGCAATGTAATAAATGGTGGGATACACACTATATATTTAATTTACCTTTTTTTGGAGAGATTCCATCATGTATAAATTTTGGTGGATTAAAAGGGTACTCAGGCGTGATGAAACTACATATCACTTGATATTGAAATACAGCGGGTGTGTAAGACGCTCCAAGTCAGAGATATCAACGTTCATAGAAGAATTCATTTTGATTAGGAGTTTGAGAGATTGCGTCGTTCTAATTAAATCCATGTGGTGATTATTTTATCGCTCCTCGTAGGTGTTTGAGATGATCGCAGGTCGTTGCAATGACGAGATGGGATATGAGATTGGATGCGCGTGTAATTTCAACCATATTTGCAGATATAAAATGAAAAAGTAATATCTCTTCTCCACGAAAAAATATTTACAAATAGATGGAATATAAGATTATGCGCTGTGCTGTATATAAGATGGAAAACTACATATGCATATTTGTAAATATCCTGTTTATTAGCGCATGGATGAATGCATAAAAGCAATTTCCATAAAATTAATCGTGAAAATCATCATTCTATTTTATGTTTACATTTTTTTTATTCACATAAAAGCCACGATATTTTATAACGGTATATATTTTGAAAGAGTACTTTGTAAATACATCATGTAATATAGTATAGTGGATACATATAGATATTTTTAATAGAGGTATCTACATATCTATTAACACATCCATCATTTCAGATTACTCATATTTGTATATCAGTTTTTACACACAGTCAGTATTATTTTATACGTCAAGTCAATTAATTTATACATCCATGAGGTATTTAATTAGTACCTTTTTCGCATGAGTTCCCAGTATGGAACGGAACATGAAAGGGATATTTCTTGCGTAGATGAATAACATAGAGAGAATTTTGAGGTGGTAAAGCTATTGTATTGATAGCAGGACAAATTGCGTATTGTTCCATGTGGATAAATACTGACTGTATATTATATATATTACATTAATATCTAACAGCCATTGTTGCATGTGTAATCAACACTAAAAAACTCAAAATTAAAAAAAACACCAAATCGTCTAAAACACCTAATAAACCCATTTTACAGTCTAAAATTTACACTATTGGATATTGTACTTATATATTTCTATCTATTGTAATGTAACGTACAATATATATTTAATTTCTTATACTCCATAATAGAATATATATGTACGACTAAACATATAGATATAGTATAGATTGATTGGTAGATTGGAAATTAAATAGATAGCACAGAAAATAATTACTTGGTGTATCAGGCTGAGGATCATATATTACTATTAACAGTTATTATAGTTGGCAAATAAGTATGCTAAATGAACTTACCATTTACCAGTAGTACTGTAAATTGTAGGTAGAATATTATGAGTGTTGATTATTATTATTTTAACTATACATCCAGATAATAAATATATAGCTATATTTTATAAATATATTCATTGTTTTCACGATTTTTCTGAGTATTTTAGTAATTAAAAAGTAACGTTATTGTAAATATATAATTTAATTTGGAAATAGCATAGATGCGCCTATTATTAAAGTTGTTATGCATAAAATACACACGCTGTATTATCATCATAAATATTTATTTTTTGTTTTATGTATTTATGTGCATCTTGTTGACTGGAGTTACTTGATGCGTTTTTATTACTCGTCGCGTTATTTAATTGAAAATATTCTACGGTAAATAGCTCTAAGCTAAAGGTATACAAATTTTACTGATTTTAGAGAAGAACGTAGGTAAATATTGGTTAATTTTTTCATACTTCCATTCTGACTGACATATATATATATATATATATTATATAAGAATGTATCACGTGCGATCACACCATACTATAATAATATAAAAGAATACTTTAAATTTGCTTATTCGTTTTTTTACAATGAAACCATTTTTGTACTCGTGAAGCATAATATTATATAAATATTTGTCAATATCAAACTTTAAAATAAATACATAGGTACTTATTATTAAAACATTTTCCCTAAATCACAGTTAAGTATTTAATTACTTTTTACCATATCCGTTTATATTAGCAAACAAAAGGATTTAGACTATATACAAGTAGAATATTCCTGGAATAAATATATTAGGGTTATACATATGTGGTTCTTGGAAGTACTTGGTACCACCGATGGATGAATGTATACAATGGGCCTTTTATTGATTCATTGCGTCATGTATGAATATTATACACTATAATTACATATAATAAATTCAGGTGGAGATTCACACACATAAAATACCTCGTTAGTTAGCTAGGATTTAGAATACTCGACTAAATTGGGTTTTTCAACAGGAAACTTTCCAGTGGATTAAAGTTTATTTGACAATATTTAAAACAATGAAAGAAAATTCAAGTTTTCATATATATAATACTTGTGTTTAATACGTAACTTTAATTAAATAAATTAATTATATGAATTCCCCATACTTTCACATTCTCTCCTCAACTTGGCAAGTGTTTTCTTAACTCGTAGCAAAAAAATGTAGTAGAAAGTTTCTATCTGGCTTACTTATGATATATTATTTTTATGTCTACTTTCTCTCCCTTATTTTACCATCACGCCTCAGTAAAAATGCTTTTATTTTAATTTATAGTAATTTCATAAATGTACAATGATCGGAGAGGAGATGACGATCCTTATTCGATGACATCCACCCAAGATAACTTATGGAATCTGGACTCTTGCATTCGCTCGCTAAGCTATTTTCTACAAATATTTTAATTAAGAAACTTGTTCAAAATGAACATTTAGACTAACGGCTCGGGATCAGTCTAAAAATTCATCTTTTCAAGTTTGTGTTTTATGCATATTATTATCTTATCTATTTTTAGTAGACTGCACTATTTTGCGCTTTAACGCATCAAAGGGGAAGATCATTTGTCCCTATATCCATGTTAAAAATACATATATTCATTCATACATTTTCTAAACTTAGAGCTAACAATATTCCAAGTTATAAACTATGTATAATATTCCATTTATAATAATAATAATATATACTACTCTGCATGTTTTGAAGCTATTTGATACCTATATTAAGTGGCGAGTCTTCTTGTATTAATTTAGTCATCTTGTTCACCAGTGAAAATGAAGTGTTCATTGAAAGGCTTCCCTTGTGCAAAAATCTCAAATATTTTACACTGCTGCAATATATTTAATATATGTATGCATATCATCGAGCTTGAAGCAAGTTTGTCGTAGCGTATGCGTTTGATGTACTCCCTTGACAAGAATTCGGAACAGGACACCAATGTAACTGCTGCGCGTCTTTCCTTTGCAGGAAAATCTCAGTGTGTCCAGCAGCAGCATAAATTTTCCAGCTGAAACGAACAAAAATAGACAAAAAAATGAATAAATAAATTATGATGTGAGAACATGCGCGTTAATTTACTTAGGTATGTAGGTATGTTCCTTTCAAAACTATTGCGTATCTTAATGTGTTCATGCCTTGTCTTTGTGTTGATACTGTTGTTGGATATATTGTAACAGGAAAGAAAGTAACATATCTTATGCTTTGAAAACTCATTTAGTTATATCACATTTCATTTTATAATTACATTGAATATGAAATTGCTTTTAAAATTGTCAGATTCTCATTACTCATTAGCTTTCATCGTCATCATGAGGAATTTTTGCCCACAGCCAGCATTCTGGAATTTCTCCCTTCCTCATCATCATCGTTGTTTGTCATTATGTATTATTATGTAGGTATAGATCCCCATTTTGTATACAAAATAATACAAATAGTTACCAGTTTTTGGGTATAAACTTAATTCTCAAAACAAGTATTTTTAAATCTTATTCCCAGTATAGTTATAAGATATATCATCGTACACATACTATTTCTGTCAAATGGAGTTAAAATATTTTGTAAAAACCATTTTCTTATTTTCTGTGATGTTTTCACATATATTATTTCTCATTTTCAGTAACGAATTCGCAAGTTTTTCTCACAAAAACTTCACGGCATGTTACTGTTAATTGCTAACTTTTCCCAGGTTCTGTATCCAAAACAAAGTACATAAACATTCGTGTATTAATAAACATAAATAGTATTGAAATATTGAATTGGCTAAGGTCTGGATTGAAACGTCAGTTTAGACAAGACTCATGGATAAAGTTGACGTTTCTTCCCACGGCAAGTAGATTTGTTTGGATATAATATGCATACATGCATGTAATGTAGGTAAATACATAAATACATACATTACACAGACAGGCGTATGCATTCATGAATACAGTGTACTTGTAATATTCCATATTATTAAACGTACTTTGGTAACCCTTTTTACTGTTGGTTTCCTTTGTGCTTACAGCCGATGGCATTATCCTTTGACGCAACAATAACTATGTAAATTCTGCAAAGATCTTTGCTTATTTTTGGTTTAAGCGAGAGGAAGTAAGTAATAAAAGCGGATAGCCAGAGAACCAAAATAAGATACAGTTTCATCAAGATGGCGTCGGATATGTGTGTGGGTTTGGATTCCACTTTAACGGTGCAATAATCATCAAAAAACGCCCCCGTCTTTCAGTTACTTCAAGCAGGGCACATACAATACATTCTTACATGAAGTGCCACAATTAGCATACAATTATACCTAACATGTATTTCGGATTCTTTTCTCTTTCCCACGCACAATACAATAATATTGAATATTAAAGATAATATGTAACATTTTTAATAATTCCTATTAATTTATTTTTTATTTTTTGCACGATCTAATTTGGACCATTGTCTCTGCAATGGTGATACATTTTCGGGTTGTGATTGTGAGTGGTGCAGCGAGGAAAAAGAAAACATTTTAGGTTCAGGAAATGAAAAGTTAATCCTTTGCGAACATAATAATGATCATCTTTGCGTTTAATGAAACATACATTTACCAATAATATCCAACTTTCCATACTACGATCACCACGCCTAGGCAAACTTTCTGTTTGTTTGTAGAACGCAAGAGACTAAAGTTTTGTAATATTGCTTGATTTCATTTCCCTCAGAATACTGCCTTTCTCCTTCAAGCAGTGTGTGTGTGTAAGTGGCTAAATTGCTACAATGAAAAATAGGAAGAAAGTATCGACTGGAAAATATATACCTACTTGCGTTTCAACAAACACGTTTAACGTATTTTCATGTATTTCTTAATATATTTTATTACGCTTTTTTCCAGTAGTAGAACAGTATACGTTGCAGCATGCTACTTAAAGATTACAACAGTTATTTCGACGAGATTGTTTGTAAAGAAAAAGTTTGTAAAATATTGGGTCCAGGTAAATTGTTAAAATATGTAACAAGAATATTATTCTTTGACAAACATGCTCAGGCGAATATGTGACGTATACGATGTATAATATCATATTATTAATATGACATGCGTATTCAAATTTTCTTAGTATAATTATTATTATAACTATCGATCGATTTATAATACTGATCTGGCTGCCATCTCAAAGAAAGGAGAGCGAAGATGTACAATTAGAGTGATTTTAAATTGGCAAGAAAAGTTATTATTGCTGCTACAATCGAAATATAATGAGCTGTGTTCAATTTATTTTTATCAAAAAGTTTGTTGTTCTTTTGATTATACTCTCGTTATTTTATTTGTGTGTGTGCCGTATATTTAAAACTTTTGGGTATTATTTAAGCAGTATCAATGTAAGGAACGGTTTACAACGCACACTCCCCTACCCTGAACCCACTACCACACCATTACGAGATCGTACGTCATCAGTCACCGATACTTTCAGGGAAGTGGTTCACAACAAAGATGCTGTGTCAGATAAACGAAAGGGAGAAATGAAGCATCTGAATTTCGTGTTTGGTGGGTAAGAAATAAATAACATTCATTCACCCGATTGTAGCGATATTAATAAAAATGAAACGTAGTAGCACTAGCAATAGCATTAGTCCCTTGCGTCAACAATTTAAGGAAAAACGCTCAAAGGGTAAAACATTTTAGCTTATTTGCCTTGTGCTCATGGGAGTGCAAGTGTATATTTAACAAACAATCATTCATTTCTGACGCATAACAAAACGGGAATAAACACTCAATATAATGTACAATTCTTTGTCGCTACATCTCCCGATTCACAAGAAAGGCGTTATGTTGGTGTTACAAAGCTAAATTTGAAAATTCCTGTTAAAAGTGTAACCTTTCTTCATGTACATATACCTATCCCTACTCTGTGCATGATTTGTTGAAGAAAAGAAGGTAGTGGACAAGATGATATATAATGAAAAAATGAGCTTTCCCTTTATTGTAAGCTTGAAAGATTTTTATCCAATTTACTTTATAGAATTTTATTTACACTTTGAACGGGTACCACAAAGCTTGCTTGCTTATCGAATAATCTACCTAGATGGAAAAAACCGTAAATGCCCAAAATCCATACATATTGCCAAAGAAGGCTATAAACTTATTTATTTTGTGCCGCCTAATGTGTTACATAATTCAATCCTCGAAAAATAAACTGGCTTACATTCCTTTAACGTGTGAGCATGTGTGCTGTTTGCACTGTGCACACACATTCTTCAAAGAAGCAAGGAAGCGTGGACAAAATACTGAAAGTGTAATGGAATTACAAACAACTTTCATGTCTCTCTGGGAAATTCTTCACACATAAATACGTTCAGTGTCTCCTCATTTCTGCTTCAACAAGCACATTGTGTTGCGTTCTATACAAAAAACAGTTTGTCACACTCGTAAACAGCATAATGTGTTGTGTTCCGTAGTAGTGCAGCGTAAACAGATTGTTTTAAAGCCACAATAGCTATTAGGTATAGTAGTGCTGCTTTGCTAAACTTCTACATGATGATGATACTCAAGAAGAAAATACATAATATTAAATGGTTGATTTGGCCGTGAGTTCAGTATCAACATTTTATTTATGGTAAATTCTTCATCAGGTAAACCTTGAAAAGTCTTTAGAGAGAACATTATAGGACTCCTACTCTTGAAATTCCCGTCAAGTAGTACTACATTTTATTATACAGCGCGTGTACTATATTTATTATGAAAATCAGCCCATCTTCCAGGGAAATGACTTGCAGCAACAGAATTTTCGACTGCTGTGTGTTCAGCATTCTCTTTCCCACTGTCTCTCTCTCTCATTTCACTTCTCAGGCACGTTTTGTTTAAGAAAATGTATGAATAAGTGTCAGTATTTTGAAACGAGAACAAGGTACGCTATGATAATATAAAAAGCTCTAACAAAATTCCAAATGGTTGCTCGTTAAAATTTTCTTCAAAGTCGTTTACACACACATCACATGAGTATGAGGAAGTATTGATAATTCAGACGAATGTAATATAGTATTAGGCTACTACTAGTAGCAGTCTTATTTATGTAACCTGTAAACGTAACTCAACAAGAAACTTGTTTATCTTTCAAAGGGAATAAAACTGCGTGGTTAGAATAAACGCATAATGTGCATCTGCTCAATTTATCCACCTCACTAAAGGGTCTAATATTTGATAGCTCTCAGCTTATTATGATTGAATAGAATTTCTCTTGCCAATATA
Source organism: Paronellides praefectus (assembly GCA_027744595.1). NCBI lineage: Eukaryota > Metazoa > Arthropoda > Collembola > Entomobryomorpha > Paronellidae > Paronellides > Paronellides praefectus. Next base: position 333 of record JAITYZ010003473.1, on the reverse strand, counting down.
GTTTTATACTTAGGTATGCTCATAACAAGCATTATATAAAACCAAGATACTTAACCTATTATGTTCGTATGTCTGAAAGTTACGATATACTTTTACTGATTTTAGACAACCTACATATCTCTGCATTGATCAAGTGAAATTCTGTACAAGTGTCAAACGGAAATCCGCGGTAATACACAGGTGTATATTCATTTTCAATCAATGTATGTATAGTTATTTAACTATACTGATACACCATTCTCTTTCAAGAGCAACATTATAAGTGCAAGTCTTCTGTCTCACTCAACTGTATGATTTATGCAAATAATCTTCTCTAATTATATGAATTACATA
>JAITYZ010003472.1:0-27546 GCA_027744595.1 Paronellides praefectus | reverse complement strand
AACAAAAATGTTGCAGATGTGGTTTGTTGCACATATGCCGGGCTTCGACAATAAGAGAGTGCCCATTCATATGCTTTCAAGATAAAAAGATAATGAGGCTGATGATAATGTTAATGATATATATAATATAATCATATCATCATCATCACGTCGCGTCAAGAGTCGAGAGCTGTGAGTGAGAGCTTTAGTGGTGCTAGCTTATTAGCAGGAGCGCACAACAATAATAGTAACAACAACACAAATGAAATGAAAGAAATGAAGGGAAAAGAGAGATGAAGCTTTCTTTCCTCTCTTTATATAACTTGACTGCTTTCAGTTTAAATATTTTATCCCTTTTTCCCTCCATTATTATTACGATTTTAATTCTTTTGGCTTATTGGTGCAACACACACACACATTCCCTTGTCAGCTTGTCTGCTTTGAAAAAAGACTAGCTCTCTTATTCCATTCCTCTTTTGTAATATTTTGTTAAAAAGTATACTCTTCCATTTTTTTCTTTTAAGCTTTGCTTATAGATATTTATATTTAGGATCTTTTCATTCTTTTTCAGCGGCAAGCAGAACATAAGTATAGTTGTGTATATTGTATATCTACATAAGCTACATAGTTAGCTCTTTCGCTGATTCTGACTGACTGACAGAGATTTGGCTCCTTACAACAAAGTCAAGTCGTCGTCATCCTCGTCATTTTGTCCTTCACGAGATCTCCTTGTATTTATTTAAGTAGCTTTGGCTTACTCACTTTAGAAAAAGAGAATAATACAAAATACAAAAATGCTATCAGCAGACATCCTACAAAATTTTCCTGCTTCTTCACTGCTCCTCATGCAAAATAGTAGCACTAAAATACTTTAAACAGATTCACTTTTAAATAGAATGGGAGAGCTTTCATGATAATAAAGTAATAAATGAGCAATGATCACGATATGGCTGTATAGTTGGTTTAGTGTCTAGTTGAATCGCTACCGGTTACCCGATTATCAAACCACCCGATTAAAAAGAGAAGGCATAAATCAACTACCCGACGAAAATATCAAAAAACCCGATTTTGTTATTGTCGCATATTTTTGTTTGTTTAGCATAATCAGTGTTTATGCACTTTCTGGTGACATGATGATGTACTTTGAACGTATTATATCCTACAAGAACGCTTTTTTTCAAAGTACATAACATAAAGGTTGTTTAAAACCTTGAATAAAATATTTTTTTAAAGTATGAAACGATTAAAGCTGGTGTATTTTAAAACTTTATATTCATGTAAATTCAAATTAAGTTTTTACGGGAAGTTTGCTTTAAGAAATCGGTTAGTTTTATAACCGGGTAACCAGTTACCTTCGGTTTAGTTACATGTATGGATTGGGAAATGGAAATTTTTGTGCAAATTTAAGTGGCTTTCCGAATTTCAAGCGAAAGCACAGATGATGATGATGGTGATACAGTGAATAGCTAATTCTTGAATGTGCGCAGTTATGTATGCATATCTCAAATGTTCCATTTTTCTTACATTTCCAATTTAATCCGATGATGATTCTTGATATAACTTAGCCAGACAGACTTGTCTTCTCCTTCATTTCCGTTCTCCTTGTCTTTCCCCACCAAAAAAGACGCCATTATACTTACATTTTCATACTTTAACAAGCCATTTGGTTCCATTTAGCCAACGATTAGTTAACTTATCTTCGTCTTATTCTCACTTGGAACTTTTTTGTTCATTTGAATTTGAATAAGATTTTTATCCTCATTCATCTCGTTTTTCCATACAAAAGAGGAATTATTTTGCAAAAAAAAAAGAGAATCGTGTGGTGGTTGTGAAACGATTTATTTTATCATCTTTTTTTGCATAATAGCATTTAACTTAAGACGAAGATGCTCTCTATGTTTTCAAGCATGTAGTAGGAATGGGCGCACCAAGATTTTTTTCTAATTCTCTGAATCACACAAGAGCCGAGAAGACAAAGCGGATAGATAAAATGAATAAGAGTTTTTGAGGTATCTCCTTCTCTGCTTGCACTTGTTTGAAAGCATAGGATTTCATTCCTTTGCTGAAGAATAAAAGCGAAAAGTTTTATTCTCTTGGACTTCATACCCTCATTATTGTCGTTGTTGTGTCCTATACGCATTCATTTTATATGAATATATGAATTACAGAATGGAATTACAAGAGTTCATTCGTGAACTCACAAGAAAATACTACCAACTAGATTAGTACATGGACTGTTCCTTCTAGACGATAGATGAAAGCTGGAAAAGAGTTAAGATATAAAAATCTAAATTTAAATATGCGGCCAACTAACTTGGCAAATTAAAAGATTTGATTTGCATTTTACTTTGCAAATTTTAAAGTTTTCGAGATGAACATAAAAATTGCACACATATTTCTTCAGGTCTCGTCGAAATTATTGTCATGCTTTTGTCGTGTATGATTAAAGATGATCTGGTTCCATTTATCTTTATGAGAACGTGAATACTAAATATTCGTCCTTTTAAAGATCACGCGCTTGTTGCTACAAGCGCATAATATGTCATCACTACGGAATCATGACTGCCCCGAATATGAATACAAGATTAAAGTCGTAGTAAATAGGATAATAATGTGTGGGATTGGGATGTACGTATATCTCCTAAGTTCTTTAAAGAAGTGCAACGTTTCGTACGTGGACAAAACGAGCGTTATAGGCTGTGAGCATCCTTTCAAAGCTTAGCAAAGGGACAAAAGAATCTGCAATTAATCCGCATTCAGCATTATCCCATTCACAAACTGGTTTGTTGAGTATTATGTGCGCATATATTTTCTCATATAAACAGTCGGAGCAGTTTTTGTCTTGGCGATGTATGGACACTCTCTGCTAACTCACTATAAAAGCCTTTGAGCACACACAACGCAATACTCAAGTCCCGAATTTATATCAAAGATCAACAAAGCTACATGACTTGGAGGCATTTTACTTTTGTCAAGGTGTGCACTGTGATACAGTATCTACATAGGTATTTACGTACGTACCTATGTCTTCTTCTCTACCAAGTCCACATTCTTATTGTATTACCAGGTGTGTTTTTCCTCTTACGGTTATCCAATGCACTTATGAACTCTACTTAATAATGGTAAAAAAGCGACAAAGATCGAAAGCAGAAAAATGAATAATAATGTCTAAATCTTACCTAGTGAGAGGTTATGTCCCGCTAGGAGTCCACCGGGATCCACAAAGTCCACCATTCCCAATGCTCCCGCTAGACCATGGTCAGGTGGATGAGCAAAGTGCTGGAACGCGGGATGACCATGAAGACCTGCCATTTTCTTTCCCCCAATAAGCCCCAATCCCAAACTGCCATTAGCTAGCAGTGATCCAGTGCCACCATCGCCAATATTACTCAATCCACTTTTAAGTCTTTTGCTTGGTGGTGACAGATCCATTCCTCCTCCACCCGCCGCTTTCATGATTGCTGAGCCCGGCATTCCTCCGATGATACTGGAAATGCTTGCCGCAGGATGATGTAAAATTTTAGTTCCTGGTGGCGGAGGATAATCTAATCCAGCGAATCCTCCAGCAACTGCAGCGTTATTGCTTCCTACACTTGCTCCCGAAGACACCACACTATTATTTCCAAGTGCAACTGCTGCTGCACTTGACGCGGCTGCTGCTATCAAGGCTGATTCACCAGCAGTTGCATGAGCTGCACCACAAGCACCGCCAGGAACAGATAACGACACGCTGGAGTTTGTATTTGTTATGAGAGCACCGCCAGAGCTGGAGGAAGAAGAAACAATGGCAGACGCAGAGCCTGCACCACCGGCACCAGTTCCACTACTTGGGGAAGAGGATGGATTGGATGAGGAGCACGAGCCACCGCCACCAACTACTACTCCTTTCCCCTGCAAAAGAGAGAATAAATGTGAGTGGACTCCTGCATGACATGTATAGTTGTATTAGTTGCCGGATAAAAATATATATTTGCAGGTTGGGAAAACAGGAAGCCTTAATGATATGCATAGCCAAGTGAATATATAAGAGACGCATTCATACTTTTCCCCTCATTTTCATACATGCATCCAGTGGATAAGGATTAGAGTAAAATTTTCTCGGAAGCAGTTTCCTGCTTAATCTCGACGGATATAAACTCTGTTCCTTTCTCTCAGAAAGAGAGAAAGGCGTTTGTGTTATACGTGCATCATCGTTATATGATGATGATGATGATCCTGGAGCAAACAGAAGCATCATCGTCATCCTCAGATATCCCACGACTTATAGTATAACATGTTCACTAGCTTAATGCTCTGTCTGGCTCTCTGGATACTATAGAGCGAGAGATGGAAATATCTTTATCCCTTTATCTCTCCTTCTTTTCTCCTTTTCGCATTATCCTCATCTCCCTCTTGTCTGAAGCTGCTGCTGCTCCCCTGGATTTAAATGGATGAAGGGAATGGAATGGATGCATTTAATTATACATCACTCAGCTCAGCAAGCAGACATTCATTCGTTCCAGCATGCCATAATATCATGATGATGATCATGATCACCATAATACCATCATGAAGCATGCATGGTGCCGGCATCACCACATGAACAACAGAAAAGAGACCATAATATATTGAGTATGTATGATTGCACAATGTACATATATAGAATATTATATAGAGATGGAAGTTTAAGCAGAGTAGTGCGGAGTGTGCATGGATAAAGCTTGCGTCTTCTGTCCCAATGGCATTGCTTATACCCACTTCACTCACTCACTCAAGTCATTCACTTCACTCCTCTCTCAGTTGGAAAGAAAACAGCTCATTTTCCTCTTCTCTCCACCACCACCACTACTATCCATTACACCAAAAAAAAGAGGGAATAGGTCGTATATTCTTGAAAAGGGATATCATCATCATCTTTACCATCAAGAAGATGTGCGCTTTATGTAGAATAAAATGATGTACACGAATATACAAAGTTGATGATGATGGTTGATTATGGTGTATTATTATTATCAGGTCAGGATCAGAAGAACAGAGACCATCAGCATATCAAAAAACAGCCTTTGCAATATTCTCATCAGTCTCATAGTCTTCGTTTCTCTTCATGATCGCAGCAATGAGTCCAACCCGGGATTAATCCCGCTTTGAAACCCTTTTCTCTATCCATTATCCCTATCTCATCCAATTCTATCCTCATCTCATCATCCGCGCGCCATATATACACAACAGACTCTGCTCAACAGAGAGAAAATCATTTTGTTCACTCGCTCATTCAGTCGTTCAAAAGCAAAAGCCAGCTTAAAAAGAATAGTAACAGCCAAAAAAGATTACTACTATCCATCTAGCTCTCCTTGGGAAATGCATATGCGATATCGAAAGAGAGAGACTATGTTTATTTCATGCAATAACAACAACAAAAACAATCCTAGAAGCAGACCAATGGCAAAAAAAACTATTAGTTTTATTTGAGTGTGTATATATCTGCCTGTCTATGTATGTCCACCAGGAGATGAATTAAGAGAATAATACCGCGTATATCCGGATCAGATGAAGAGAGAGAGAGAAAGGAATAATCTCGACTCTCCTTCTTTCTCTCTTTTGTCTGAAATGGATTCTCTCTCTCACTCACTCTGAGTGAGAGAAAGAGAGAACCTTATCTCTATTTTCCTTCCTTTCGCATTTTCATACCATGTGTAATGTAAAAATGATAATGCGTTTAGGTATATGTATGTATTTATATGAAGAAATATGCTATGGTGAGGCTAAAAAGGCTTTTATGGAATAATAAACCCTATTAAGCTGCCAGCAGAACCACCTGTTTACTAATGTCAAGACGTTTTGAATGAGACATTACACATCATGTATGTCATGATAGAATTAAAATTTGTTTTTCCTTCCCGAGAACCAAAAACCCAAGGTCCTTAAGTATCGATTACCGAAAACAGAATTAAAAAATTCGAAACCATTTCAGAGTTATCGTGACCGGACGGAACAACCCAAAATGATAAAGAGCCAAGAAGGTAATAAAATGCCTGGGGAGAGAAGGAAGAGGATGGATTGCATGACTGCATGGATATATGGATGGGCTCAAGGCTTAAAACGAAAATCGGGATTAGCATTAGAGCTTTAGAACAAAACTTATTATTATACTACCGACATTGTATATTGCTTTCTATACTCATCATATGAGTTAGGTACTTTGATAATTTGTATGTCCTAAGCATAATATGTATATGCGTATATGGCTTAAAAGCATAAATTCATAATACATTTTGCATTCCTTCCTTCCTCCCATATTCACTGGGGAGGCGATGAGCATACGATTCTCGCGATGATAAAGACGAACAACATATTCATTACGTTTTCTTCTTCTCCGTCTTGAGTAATGATACTTTCTTCCTTCCTCTCTTTCAAAAACAGAGGGAGGGGTTCCTTCATGGTGACTCACTTTCAAATTATAATCCAGTCCAATAATACAAACAGGTTGTACAGGGACATGAACTGACAAACTCTGAAAATGGACATGTTCCTACCTGCAAAGAGAGAGAGGAAAACATGCCATGCGTAACAAGTTCTCCAGCCGCAGCCTATAACCCATTATAATCTTAAAACCTTTCTTTTATTCCCTCATTTATTCCCTCTTCTCAATCCTAATCTCTTTCTCTGGATAATGCGAATTCTCTGCTCAGGCTACTAAAATCCCCTCATGCTTTTGAAAATGGACTTTTTGTTCAAATGCAAAAAATACAATTAAAAGTGACCAGCAAAGTTTAGTGATTTTTTAAATCTGGAATTATGTGAGAGTTTTTGGTATGTAATTAGTTGCATGGTCATTCTGCAATTTTGGTGTTGGTTTTGACAAAAGTATAATGCATTATTGCTTCTTGGTTGATCCATGATCTATGTGTATGCGGAGAGGGAGCTGGCAAGTCCATGGATGCAGAGGAAAGAGCCTGCTGCTTGCCTTGTTCCAAACAAATGAATGATGCAGTGCAGCATCGAGAGATATGATCTTGATGTAGCATAATATCCAGCAAGACTCCGGATCAGCTTGATAGCATGATTCATACATGAACATTTCCCCACAGCACAAGCAGAAAAGGAGATGTGGAAAAAAAGTTCATAAATATGGGATTTGCATGGGATGGATTTGTAAGATAGGTTGAGTGCGTGTGTGTGTTGGTGTGCTCTTCTTTTTCAGCTAACTACAACAGCTTTGGTTAATGCCTTTATCCTTCTGTATGCCCATCATGCTCGTGGTAGCAGCACCAACAATATTCTCGCTGCAGCAGATGATAAAAAAGCATTGCGCACTAACGCCAACCAACTCACAGACACACACACACACCCAAGCCATCATCCTTTCAAACTGGCATTTTCTCTTAATCCCATTGATCCTCTATCCTTTATTCTCAATTTTATTTTCTCATGCTCGCTCCCTTGTCGCTCTCTCTCTCTCACTCAACTTGCCAAAGAGATACATGCAAACGCATATGTATTTATACAAGTAAGTCCATCCTTAACTATTTTTTTCCTCTGCACGTCTTTCTCTCTCTGGACACCGGAGAGCGGTGCTGTTGGTCCAAATATAAATAGGCAATTAAAATTTTTAAGGGACAAGATTTTTCTCTTGAACCTAAAATTGAGCAAATATTTGCCATGGGATGCCCCGCACTTACTACTTCACCATATTTTTATTCCATTCGTCTGCTGCTGGCAGAAAAGTACATATTATGTGGTGGTGGTGGTGGAAGTGAGTACAGAGCATTTAGCAAATCCCATGCAGACGTCCTAAGATAATACCTTTCGTTCTGTGTTGATGGCTACTATTACACAAAAATGTACTTCCTCATATGTATGTCATGTAATAAACATATATATCTGTGCATGGGAAATATCATTGGAGCTCTTCTGGAATAAAATGGAATTTTGGACAAAAAAATACGTATAAGCAGAGAGGTGGTGGAGGAGGAGGAATAGCCCAAAGTAATCCATAATACTTTGGGCAGCTATGGCTTAGCTTAAGCCCTGGCTTATGCGTCCTTTTTATAACAACCAACAACACAAAACGTACGGCAACATGGAAGAACAACAGAAGAGAAAACTCGCTCTTCTCACAAAATCCATCCATCCATGGCATAGGGAAAAAAACGTGGAGCGTTGTTGATTCATCCATTCCAAAGAGTACTACTACTCCTGTTCTTTTACTATTTTTATTTTCATTCGTCGGTATTACTACTGGTGCAGACGACGACGTACATGAAGGAAATCCAATTCGGGATTAGGAAGAAAATCCTAGAGACGAACAACAACAGCAGCAGCAGCGTAGAGTTTTTGGGTAAAGCGTCATCCTCATCATGCGCGTGTGATCGTGAGCAAGAAAAATAAAAGTTGTGAAAATCCACATACAACAAACAGCTACTTTGTATAAACAATATGTGTCAGCGTCATTATTTTTACAAAAACCAAACAATAAAATAATATGTGGGTAAAAAGGAAAGAGTGTAAATGTAGTAATGTAGGTGGGCAAATTGTAATATGGTTTTGGGGAGCATCATCATCAAGATCAGCAGCAGACTCTGCTGAGCAGAGTAGATGGGATTTATATTATTTTTTAAAGACGGAGAGAGTTGAAGACGTAAAACCCTAAATGTTGCTTGTCTCTTGTCTTGCTCCTGTCTCTGCAAAACTCATGTCTTTAAACTCTATTCTAAATCCATTGACGAACAGAAAACAGAAGACACGCATCCAGCAGGGAAAATTTAAGACAAGCGAAAAGAGCACGAAAAGAAGCGTAAGAATAAGCTTTGTGGACACGAAGAAGAAAAAGAAAAAAAAGAGAGGACAGATCGAATTTTAAGTGGTGGATGGATCTGTCGAAGCTCAAAACTTGGATTACCATCGCCCCGCCACCTCCTCTGCTTGTAAAACCAGCAAAATAGGAAATAGTAAAAAGAGGAGGAATGCGTTGAATAAAGCATTTTGGGATCTAATGGGCAAACAAGCTGTAAAAAAATGAAATGTGTGTGTTTGAAAGATTCGCATATTTACACATGCACGTCACCCTCGTTGAATTGGAGTCGAGACGACTACAAAAATAGTGGGTTAAGTACATTGATGAGTAGTGTTGGTGGTGGGAGGGAGGGAGGCGATTTGTGGATGAGAGGACGATGACGGGATTTGAAGATGCTTTTGTGTGCTATGATGATGTCAATGTGTACAATTTGGATTTAGAGCTTTCCAACTGAAACCTGCTGCAGAGTTGGTGAATGAAAGGATGAGGGGAAAAGAGAGTGCGAGTGGTCGTCTCTTTCCTTTTTTCGGGCAAGAGGAAAAAGAGATGAGCGGCAGCTGGAGCAGAGCTCTTTCTCCCGCAAGTGCTCCGGGATCACTGGCTCTCCTTGAGCTGAGGAAAAAGCACTAATTCTTGTGCAGTAGCAGCAGCAACAACAGCAGATAGCAAAGAAGAATGCTTAGCTGGCTTTATCCATTCTCCACTTTTCCTTTCTTCCCATCCGTCGTCTCTTGTATGCCTCTGTATCTTCACAACTGCCAGCTATGCTACTAACCCTATTTTCAATGTGACAATGAAGATGCATACCTATGCGCCTATTTCTACTGGTTTTTGTGCGTTGTGGCTTTTCCACCTTGCCACCTGCACCTTTCCGTTTGCTCATCTTGATAGCAATATAGCTAATAGAACAACATTGTAATTTGTGTGGTGAACTGGACTGGACATGCAATCGTCGATAAAAATATATATGTATTTTATGTATCTATTTTTTAAAGTAACGCATTTACAAATTGGCAAGTGACTTGAGTGCGTATTGAAAGCTTCCGCTGTTTTTTGTGGATGATGATGACCGCTGCGTACAAGCTTCATTAAATATATAAAAAAATACACAGCTGTGCTCACTTTTTTGTTACCTTAATCGACAGAAGGAAGCCGTTCATTGTGAAGTGGTACACTGTGGTAGAAATTGTAGTCCTCTCAAAACAAACTGACCGGAAGTACTGGTGTTCCCTTCCAATGTTAATGTATTGAAAAATGTATAATGATAGCACAGTTCGTCGTAGTTGTAATATTTTTTATGTGAGCAAAACTAAAACAAACTTGATGAAGCCAGGGTAAACTGAAGCGAATCTGCCTTTGAATACTGCCTTACAAAATTTGGTAACAGTTGCACAGACCATTTTTCGGGTTGATCAGCACTTCAGCAGAGACTTATAAAATGAAAAGACGCAAAACTGCCAATTGTTGGAGTGGATAAATCACGGTGGTAATTTTATTATCCCTCTCGAAATCCCACATATTTTATCCATCAAACAAGAGGACATTTCAGACATGTCAAAATTAAATTATCTTTACTGGAGTTACATGGTTTTCCCTGATAAATCAGCAATGGTAACAATAATAAAAAGCAAAACAACATTATAACTTAAAATCACATGATTTAAGTGAAGGTGACACAATTGCCAATAATAGCATTTTCGTCACGACAAGATTATCATGATGATCATGTCGACTTGGATGTACTTACAAATCTAAATCAAAGCAAAAAAATATGATGCAATTTGAATCACTGCAAAGCCAACTAGGAACTGACTTGTCCTTGAATCAGGCATGAACGCGGATTCTGTCAATCCTGATTAATATAACAAGAACAATGTTATAATTTCGATCAATTATCAATCATTCCCTTTGTCGGCACTTTTACACACTTGAACCTTTTCAGCTAATCAGTGGCTATACAGCTGAACGCTACCACAACGAATCCTCCTTGAAATCGTCAGATAATCAGGATTTAATCGCTCAGGACTTTGCGATTAAAAAACTTTAAAAATGAGCGTTACTATTATTTTTTACATGGTGAGTAGTTGTATTATTTTTATTGTCTATTGACAGTTTAATGGACATGAACACACTTGACCAATTTGCACAAAACAGAGATCAACAGATAAGATGCTCTTTAAACATTTTACACAGCATCAAGGACGATATGGGAAAAAAGGACTGTTCAGACTGTTACCCGATAAATGGCAAACTGACTAAACGTGATCTTAGGCTACCTGCAACTGGGATCTATCCGAACTTATCCATTGCTGCTTAACTTGCCAATTTAAGCCTAACATTTAAAATTAAAGGGCTGACTGGAATAATGTTTTTGATATAGAATGTAACGTTCATGCTTGAACCACACGCTGCTCTAACAAGATATTATGCTCATTTTTACATTAACTTCATAACTCACGTCATCACTGACAAAAATGTTTATAGGTAATAATTATTATGTTATCGAAGAACTGGGATTCAGCAGCTCTAATCCGAACGGACAAAGTTTTAGTTTTGCCACATCCACATGGCTGACATAGTTACGACAAAAATGTTGGAATCGCATTGAGAAACGCAATAAGCGGATTAGGATTTCCTGGGATTATGCGAAAATCCTTAATCCGAGAAGCTTAAAATGCAAGTACATTTTCATGTCCAAACACATATCCATGTAACAAGGAATATTCCGATCCCCGAACGCACAGCAGGATTGCAACTTGAACGAATTATCGTATTTGAGGATATATTTACCTAAGTAGCCTCAAATGGGTAATTTATAAACCTCCCTAAAAGTGAACTACCTGAATTTATTTTGGTGGACGAAATTTTTAGTTAGCCGAAAAACTTGTACATGTTTTTTTGTCCCTTTAACATTATCAAATCGTATCACAAAATTGTCATTATACAAGCTTATATAAAAACGTTTAATTAAAAAGAAATTAAAAATATAAACAATTAAATGCTGTGAAGTGTTTTGTGGTAAAATACAACTACACAAAAATAGATATATGCAATAAGATTTTTTTACCTCAGCTTAGTGCTTTTTATATTTAATAGGTATATATTTTAAACATGTGCCTGTAGCTTTTCGGCTGTTTAATACCATTTCTAAAATGACTTAGCTTTTTATTTTTGTTCAATTGGTAGAAATACAATGCAAGCATGGCTCGTTTGTTGCAAGCAATAAAAAGTGTTTTGAAGCTGCAGATTTGTCTGTTCATCTTTTACATTTTCAGGATAAGGATTTGAGAGATGTGAAGAAAAATGAGTACATATGGTGTATGCACTACATACCTGCTCAACAGTCACTTTCCTTGGCAGTAGGATTAGATAGAAATGAACCAAAAACCAAAAAGAATCACAGACTTGGATTTTATAAGATTTTAATCCGGCCTTGTCCTCCAAATAGTAAAAAAACTTTATTTTTAACCAGATCCCCTCTGTTTAGTTTGGTAGGACACTAGACTCGCTGGGAAGCTGGATGCTCTGTCTCAACTTGACGGATTACCAAGTGACAACCAATAGAAAAGCATTCACATATTCTACGAGCCCAATATTTTTTTGGATGTAGAAAAGGATTGAAAAGGATAAAATGATTAGGATTATATGTGTGGCGATAATAATAACGTGAGGAGATAGTGACTAAATCCGTAAAATCCTGTCATCCTGCTCCCTATGCTATTAGCCATTCCTTCTCAAGCTAATCAGTCAGTTAGTTGACAATAAAACACATTTATTCACAATTCCAGCCATCAATCCACAAAACAGCTCTTATCGCATTTTAAAGGTATTTGCGCAGCGATTATGATTGCATGGATATATCACAACACCAAGCAAGGTGACGCTTGAAAGTGATGAGAATCCAATTATTATTATACCCATCTCATCCACAATCCACACAATTCATAAATTCAAATATGAATCGTAAGGATAAATGTCATCCTTTCATTTTTCCCACAAGCTTTTCATCAGGCCGTGCACAAGTAAGCAAATATAAGCTCTTAAAATAAATCCTGGATGAAAGGAGAAAAGACGAGAAAGATATAAAGCAGCAGCGCCTGATTTTAAGTTTAAGCAGTCCAGTGAGTAATCCTCAAGAAAAAATGAGGAAACGTGACACCTGGAAATTTATAGGCTCACAAATGAATTGTGTAAGGCATACAATTCTTCAGCCTGCTTTGTGTCATGCATAAAACCCCCAACCTTGCATTTCGTATTAACTTGTCAATCTCAACAATCTGATTGGATTTTTGAGCGCGAAGGCCAAAAGTCCAAAAGTTAATCGGGGAAAAAACTTGGATTTTGTTTCATAGACTTTACTAGTTTTTTTTATTAGTCCTCCAAAATGACAAATATGTAGTTTAGTTGAACACGTTTACTCTGATTATCAGTATTAATTAGCAATGTCATGTTGTATGTGAGTGCAAGTGGTGGGATAATCATTTTGTTAATAAGGGATAGGCGAAATCCCATGTTGACGACGCTGAGGATATTATGGATGTTAATCCAAAATGTTTACCAAAGTAATCAATTATTATCTCTGCCACTCTCTCAATTGTCACCTTTCTTCCTCATCATCATCACCACACTTCATAACAAAGATAATACGGAGAGTGAATGCCAAATAATATATTTATCAATAATTGTCCAACAATCTGAGTAATCAAAGTATTGGTGCGTGACAGACAATCAAAGGACGAAAAGCATTGAACGGAAAAATAATGTACCTACACATCTAATTGTAAGTATGCATGTAAATGGATGAGATATAAGTGTTAACGATTATTATAAAATCAGACAAAGTGACAGGCATTATGGATTAATGGAAAAATAATGTTAAGAATTTAATCTGGTTTTCATGCTTCAATCTGCGCTCAGTACTCCAAAAACAAGACAAACAAAAGAATATAATCATAATTATTCATAAAAAGAAGGGCATATGGCATGGAAGTAAATGTATGCAAATGAACTCATGACCTGTTTGATTAGCTGGATAGCAGCACCAATAGCTATGTAAAATGAATTAAAAATATTGATAAATATATTTAAATTCTTCCCATCTTTATAATCCTAACATTATGAAATGCAAAACTTGATGATTAAATCTGCAATGCATAAACACAATCACCATTTTGTCTTTTTGTCTGGCAGACAGGCTGACCTACATTTTAAAGCGTTCTTGTCTCAAACCCAGAGACTATGTTAAGTGTCATGTTTGTCGTTATGTGTCTCAAACCATAAAGTATATCTAGAGATGTCGTTAGATCTTAAGATCGGGTGGTAAGCAAGCCCGATCCCCCCAATTTCGATATCGGTTCAGGGGTTTCTCTATCACCAGCTCCCGCATTCATTTCACAACTAGTTTATTAGCAGCGATTTATACATAAGCAAACAAGCCAAGAGACACCACAAATTAATTTCGTTGATTTGAAAAATGTCGCTTACCAGTTGCTGTTGAATGGCTGCGGCCGCAGCAGCGAGACTCATGTGTTCCGCCGCGCTAGTCCCAACGGCAGCACCCAAAGCGCCAACGAGAGGATGATGGAGATGCTGGTGTGGATGATGATGAGTGCCCAACATACCCACTGCTGCTCCACTGGGTGAACAGGATGAAGAGCCACCGCTGCTTCCTCCTCCACCACCACCGCTTAAAGCCAACTTGCCCGTGTTGGCTGCCACCCATGCTTCAGCAAAGGTTTCCATTGCACTTTGGAAATCCATATTGAGTAATGCTATCTTTCCCTAATCAACTCTCCTTTCCTTTCTTCCAATCAAACTAATTAATCTTTTTTTTTTTGCTTGTTGTTCAGAAACAAGAAGAAACAAAACAAAACTCTCGAGAAAAAAGTTTATAGGGAAAGAATGTAGTAAATTGAAGTGGTGGAAACTGATTAGCTAAATGCAAAAACTGGGTTTTTTCCTCCTGGGGAGCACCCCGTCACCTTTTTATTCAAATTTTACAAGGGTTTGTTGATGAGCAACTTTCAAGTGTTTTTCCCTTTCTCCCAAGTTGATGTCAACAAGAACAAGGCAGTACTGCACGCATTACCACCTTTTCTCAAAATGCAAACTTGTGCTTATCTTCCACGACAGCCCCATTGCAAACATTTTCGCCAAAACATTAGGTGTGCATACCTAGTCGTCTAGTATACCGTTCACACCAATTATTACGTGTGCTCAGTCAGAGAACACGTAGTTTGGATTTTCTAATATTAATGATTGCATTGTAAAGCCAATAAGGAGCAGGACATGCAGTGGAGGATAATATAGTAATAATATTTGAGTTTGATGACACGGTTATTAATTATAGGCATGTGATGAGAGATGACTTGTAGCAGAGTGTCTATCTTGGTAGGAGTCCGAATTCATTTGCTTGCGAGGAGATGACATATTGTACCTGACTGTAGCCGAGTGTTCGGTTCCACGAGTTGCTCCACATTCTCCGTCCTCACCGCAATCTCTGCCGAGCTTTGGATTCTCCTCTCTCGTCTTCTTACCACTTCCTTAACGCGAATCAATAGTAATCGTTTAGAGAACATTAACATACTCTTATCCAATTACATATATTTTTTATTGTTCATCCTTGCATCATGATTATGGATTGTGGTGTACGGAGCGTATGTGCATGAGCTTAAATACGTAACCGGTGAGTCATCTGTATTTTAAAGCAGTGCAGTTAAAAGAGGAGATAATGAAGACATAAAATATGATCCGACCTGACACACTTACTATTATCATGAAATCCATGCTAATATTTCGTATTTGCGCACAGGAATAAATGCGACACAGAGTGTAAGGCCGGTAGGTAGACTACATCGTCACATTCACTCATGTTATTTTGATTTCTATATCACGTGAGTCAACAAAAATGTGAGTCATTTTTAGTTCTTAATTTGTCCGGCTAGTTTAGCTTTAGCTACAATTTATTGCAAGTTACACCCTGGAAGTGTATTTGCATTACTGTATTGGCTCTATTATGAAAATCCAAAATAAAAAGAATAAAAAGTAAGAAGTAACACGAATCCAAAATTGCTAAGATATAAAATACTCTGTTAATAAGAACACGAGTTTGGGTTTTTATGATTTCTCTACACATGTCTATTATTATCAATCTTATGTTAAATGGGGCATCTTGATATCCTCATATGAATGTGTTATAGCCCCACCAGAGTATTGCCATAAAAAAGAGCTAGATGAATAACTAAATTATGAAGCTATCCTTAATGTAAATTCATCTAAACTAATTCTCATACTCTCATATTATTTGTGATGAGCATATCAAAAAACTTGTGCATACATGTCAAGTTATAGTGAGGAACCGTTTGCAAGAGACTTACACACAGCAACACACATGAATATATAGAGCTGTAATTCAGTGACGGACAGGGGATTTTTTTAGTAAAGTACTAAAGCTGGGCAGCACAAGTTAATGATAGTGATGGATGAACTGTGTAAAAGGAAGCCTTATTACATCGTCACCAGAGATACGTGAGGATGACGTGTGACGGCAAGGAAGATGATAAGATGACTTGTGTTACTTATTCCTTCTTTCAAAGTTGTATACTTTGATTTTACACTAACAACGCTACTTTCCATCTCCTTCTAATTGAATAAATGTGCCTATTTTATTTCTTGCTTGCTAAAAGAGCACCTACCCTGCCTGGTTATGATGTTTATACATTTTTGGGAACAGTCGAATCGTCAACTCAAATATATAATCCGGTAAACCGAAGAAGTAGAAGTAAAAGACTTTCTCATGTGCGCCTAACCATCTTATTTACTCATTTCATCCGTCACTTATGTATGTATATTGTACAAGAGCAACAATACAATAATAATAGTAGTACAAGTGCGAGGTATGGCGGCAGAAGGAAAGATAATCCGATCCTCCTCACCATCGTCAAAAGTGTAATCCCTTTTCCTTCGTTTCATGAACTCACTCAATACACAGTCATCACTATATATCGTCTTGTGACGCTCTGCTCGTCTTGTGATGACAGACTGCCAACTCACTTTGACTCACCCACACGAGCTCATTTGACTTACTTAATACATGACAAGCCACTTTACACAACCAACCCGTATGAAAGCTCCGTCATTTGAGATTGAAGAAATACAATCACGATGAGGAGCTGGATACGCTACATATTATTATATTCCTATCATACACCTTGCTCCCGACAATAGTGCAGTTAGTGCACACAGCTACTAGAGAAAGCGAACTGATGATTGGAATGAATTGTTAAATAAATTTGCTTACCTTTTATGCGAATCCGTTTATGGCAGAAAGTGGAAATTGTAATTTGAGGTAATTGATGTGAGTAGTAGTGAGTAGTGGGGTTATATATAACAGCACTGTTCCAACACGCGTGTCAACTGAAGTGGCATGGGGTGATGTGAGAGTGGTACACGATAAATGGATGGCTTGCTGTTGTTGTTGTTGTTGTTTTTAGGACTTGGCTGTGCTTTGCTTTCTCTTACTCCACAAGCTTGGTATACTCTTCCTTTTTCGGATGATGCAAGATGTGTGGCACGACTCAAGCTGGTTTAAGGAATGAAGCTTGGAGGGTAAGGAGGAGAAAGTTAAGTAGGAAATGAAGTGGTGGTGGTGGTGGTGGATGGATGGATAGGACACGATGATACTCGTTCTTATACTTTACTTTGCTGGGATGTGGATACGGATGGATTCCCCATGGCATAATGCTACGTGGACTTTTCACTTAACTCGGCAAACTCAACCAACTCACCCGTTTGCTTTGCTCGCTCAACCAAATGTTCTATCCAATACACAACCATGCTCTTCTGTGGATGCTGCTGTTGCTGCTCTGCTCTTTGTTTCTCTACGAAAAAGGTTACTCCAGTTGGGTGGATGGCTTGAATACTTCTCTCGGCTTGCTTTACGGGATGGGGATAGATTTCTTTGGTTTTTCCTTCGGGTTTTTGTGCAGCTCGAGTAAAAGTAACAAAGTAGAAAGCTGGGGAAAACTTGGAAAGTGAAATCAGCATAGCATGTTGGATAGATGCTTTTTTGCCCTTCTGCTAGCACTGCTTACTTTATACTCTACAGCAACGCGGCGTCATGAAGATGATCATGTGTGTATACGCCAGTAATGGTGAAGTGCGGAATGTACAAGTGCGAGTCAACTTAGAGCAGAGCAGGTTTATACAATTTCTGGGAGGTTCTCTCGTATTATTTCCGCTAATCCCCGCTTCAAAGTGGGTCGGCTCAATGGAATCAGCTAATGTTAGTTTAGTAAGGCCTTCCAAACTTTGTCCGCATGTCTGATGACGCTCCACACAATCTCCTATCCACATTTTTTACGTGGTATGTATGTACTCTGCTATATCCAACTCGGCTAGCATCATCAATTAAACGTTAAACCACAAAAATTCAGGTATTGTTTAAAAGAGGAAAACTAAAAACAGGCTTTGATTAAAATTAAAGCTTGAGCATAGCTACATAATATGTTAGATAGAGGAGTCTCGTTGCAACTTGCAAGAGGCTCAGATAACCAATCTAATCACTTTCACTGGCTTTTATTATGAAGAAATTCAATGAATTTGATGCTTTTATTACATGCCATATTTCGTCGCATATTTTATTTTAGATTTGTCATGAGAAACACAAGCAGCGCTCTGACTCTTGCAGCACGCCTACCTTACCATCATACAATCACATGCATGAATGTAATCCTTGAACAGAGAGTGAAGATATTTTGTCTGTGCTGTGCTGCTGTAGTTTGGCATGAAGTGAAGTAGGGATTAAGCAAGTTGGTTTTGAGCATATATCCTGATTTAGCTCAGCCCATCCCAAGATCCACAGAATCTCGACCCGCCTTCTCCCATCCACTCCACGCCATTCTCTCTCTCTCTTCCTGCCACTCGTCAAGCGTTTCCCTACCATTATTATACGACCAACTTCCTTTTTCTTAGGAATATGATGATCGTCGCTCATCCGCTTTCTAGAAAATCCTGCGGTGCACAAAAAGACGGCCAACATGAAAATGCCTTTTGGGAAGGGTTAACTTTCGCCCCTAGCCACATCCTCTGTATATACATATGCGTGTGTGTGTGTGCTTTATTTTCCCACTTGCTCGCTTCATGTGAAGTTTGTGGTGAGGGAAGGGATCTCTCCTGGATTTACACTATTTACAGCATGAAAATGAAAGGAAGGAGATGGGGATGAACTTTTCCATCTACCATCATGTGCAGGCACACACACACACACAATATCCTTTCACAAAAGACTGAGTGGTGATGTTGAAAAATGTGTGCATGGATCTCCCACTTTTTCTCGTACGTGCTTTTACCAACACTCTTCTCAAACGTTAGGAAGGAAAAATAATGGAGTTAATTTCAAAGTTTTCTTTCGAGGCAGCAGAGGACTTAAAAGTATTAAAAATATTACACACTCGCACACACACTCACTCCACTCCACTCTCTCGAGGTTGCCTTCTCTGATGATCATGATGACGAGTAAAAAATAAAGACTTAGGAAAGTTGATACCCTGTTTCAAGTTTTTCTTATTTCCAAGATTGGAATTCGTGCTGCTTTCTAATAAAAACATGGGAAATTAAAGGAGAATAGTCGTCCATTTCTCTTGCTCTTCTCCGTCTGTCTGCTTCCTCTGGAGCAGCTTTACATTCTTTTCTCCTCCTTTATTAGAATGCATATATTGTGCGATATTAAGTATCATTATTAATAAGACAAGCTGGAAGAGCTCTTTTTTTATTTTTTTTTAACGTGATCGTCATCATCATCATGATCGTGAGCATCTTGAGCAAATGAAATGAGTATAATATGTATATATAACGCTGTTGTGGCAGGGTTTCAGAGGTGGAATTATGGTGTTGTGTTGTTGATGAAGAGGAAGGAAAAGCTGGTGGTGTAATGCAGCAGAAGAAGTGGTTTGGGTTGGTTTCTTCGTTAAGGAGTAATAAGATGAGGGATTTATGATGAACGTGCTGGTATCAGATATATCTGGCATTACAATGGCCAACAATGCAACAGAGCCAACTATGATGGCTCTTCCTCCACCAACTCTGATCATGATGTAGAGGAAAGAAGAAGAAAGAAAACGTCGGAAAAATACGTTTTAATCTCTGAGGTTGTAAGGGGTGATTAAAAGCTGGGCTTAAATGTTACAACCACCATCTTTGCATTGTACAAAAAAAGGAGCGGAGGAGAGAGTTTTCCTACTTTTTCCATAATTTTCTTTCCCTCAAAGCTTTTACGTACTTCTCTCTCTCAAATACTTGCAAAGCATAAATGCCTTTGGGTTGTGGTGGATGATGGGATGCATTGCCGCTGCTACTTAAACTCTCTCTCTCTCTCTCTCTCTCTTTTAATGTAAGTGAAGTTGCTTAAGACAGGGAGAGATGAAAAGGGTCAAGACTAGACAAACGAGTGGTAATATCGTTGGAATTATTAGTCGGCATTTCCCAACCAAGTAATGCTGGTTGGTAATAATGACGATGATATTGTGATTGTCGTAGATTTACTATGCGTTCAACTTGTGCTTGTGTGCTGTCTACGTGTAAAAAATGTTCCAGTACAATTTTCTAATAATTGCAATCGGTCTCAAAGTATTTTGGAAGATAAAGTTGAGTGTAAGCAGCCTCTAATGTCATATATCTGATATGAATGTTGTGAAAACGAGAAAATATACAATATTTAAAGAAGAGCTTAGGAATCTCTTGTTTTTCTCATTCTACTTTTCCTACTTTCACTCAAGTCTGGCAAGGACAGAAAGTTTGCATGTTGTGTTGGGGGTGGCGTGTGGAGAGCCAGAATATTATGACGATGGGAACAAGATCCTGGTTTAAGCAACCCGACTGGTCCGAGAGGTCCTAGGGGTTGGGCTAAAGGTACTTCAAAGATTGCCTATATTTTCAACTTTTTTCTTCATCTTTGTCCATTCTTCCCTTTATATTGCTGTTGGGTTGTAGTTTTAATTAGGAAAACATTTAATAGCTGAAAATATATTTTTAAAAAGTTGAGAAAGGGAATAAACAGAAAACTTGTTTACCATATTATTGGTAATGCATACTTAAAATAAGAGCTTAAAAGTTTTTTCTTTCCTGCATTTCCGTACATGTACAGGTGCGAGTACAGGTACAAAAAATAATTTACATCTTAAACTTTAATGAGTGAAAAGAGTGTCTGGAATAATCTCCCATTTATCACTGCAACTAACTGGAAATGACAAGTTTTTTAGTCAAGTTTCCTTACAAAATATACAAATAAAAAATGAAAGCAATGTCTTTTATTTTTACGAGTTTCGTTAACAAGAAATGTAGAAATGTTGAAAGTTGTGCTGAGGTATAAATTACACGTGATGGCAATAAGGCTCTCAAGTTAAAAGGGGTAGTATTCTCACAAAACTTTGCAAAAGGATGATGTGTGTGTGTGGGAGGTATAGTGGTGATCAAATTGTAATATCATCAAAGTGAAAAAGAGCTTTCCTTGTGATGATCACAGAGAAAAGCTGGTGTGTCTTGGCTTGAATTTTGCCTGGTGCTTTTACCAACTTGGGAAAAGGTAGAATACTGATAATGATATGCTTATGAGGCACTCCACCTCACGAAGATCTGATTATTAGCTTCATTAATAATCTAAAAGCCAACCAAAGGAAAAGTAGTAAAAGCAAGGAAAAAGGGAAACAAGTAAAATAAGTGGACTAACTGGCAATGTAAATTATTCAACTTCCAACTTCTTTCATCCAATCCCTTGCTACAAGGCTACAACCAAAAACCTCTCAAAATAAATATTAATGATGATAATAATAATAATATTTATTCGCTAAAGATGAATGATGAAGAGTCGTAGATTGAAGCTCTCTCTCTCTCTCTCAGCCATTTACAGAGAGGTTTTGGCAAGATAGTAATTTGTGTGTGCTGGAATTCTCGACTCATTTTCAGGGGAAAAGCACCTTTTCCCACATAATCAGTTTTGGACTCTCGTCCACATCATCTCTCGCTCTCGACAAACCTTGTAGTATCTTGTAAACTGATTCCAAAAAAATACTTTTATGAGACGAGAGATGAAATTGCAGATATGGCTGTCAGTTTGTCAAGTTGTGCTACCACCACCATCTCCATCATATCATCATCCTGATTAAACAAGTTCAATGAAATCTCGATAACCCTCTCACTAAAATCAAATAGTTGAGAAATGTGCACATCATCCTTCTTGACTTGTTGGTTGTGTTCTTCAAATGCTCTTCCACCGCTAAAACACAATCTAATTTCATTAGTCTTGATTTACTTGCACAATGGCACAGGAACCTACACACAACTTTGTATGCAACTAGGAGGAGCTCGAAAATGAACTCAAATGGAATGGTCTTTGAGAAAGAAGACTCCTGATGATGACATGCGATAGCAAAACAAAAGTCAACAAGGCTCTTTCTCTCTGTTTCAAGCTGTATAAAGTCCACCTATGAGTCTACACTTGGGTCCAAAGTCCAAACTTGTTACAGTTTTGAAGAAAAAAAGTAAGAATATATAGGTGCATATAAAAATATGAGGTGGGAGTACAAAGAAAGAGAGAAAGGAATCATTCGGAAAATTCCCAAGATACAAATACATCCAGGATTCGTAACCAAATACATGTCTCCTGCTCACACGCTCAATTTCATAATAAATGTGATCGATCAGCCTGCTGAATGCTGAATACCAAGAGTACCTTCTCAGGCATTTTTCACGACAACTAATGTACAAAGGTGCATACGGAGGTTTGTGCAAGATGTGAGGCAATCTTTATAAAAAATACCATACGCTATGGCAATGTACTATTCTACTTCAGTTTTGCGTCTTTTTTGTGCGGGGATGACGTTGACAACGAAGGAGGCTTGGTGGATGGAAAGAATTGAGCGCAGTTCGTCTCAAATTACGTTGAAATGGTTGTGAGAGAGAGAGAAAGATGATAGCTTCACAGCACAGAGTAGTAGCTCATTTCTCGCATTTTATTGACTTGTCGGCAGAGCAGCTCTGGAGAGAGAGAGAGAGGCTAATGTGTACAGTGCGGAGTAATCTTGTTAGCCAAAAAGTTAAAAGCCGGCTTGTGATTCAATTATCTACTTCGGCTTAATTGCATGGCTAAATGTATCTTAATTGTAGTTAACCAAGAGAAGTGGATGATGATGGAAATGGAAGGAATACTTGTCGTCTTTTCCTCTCAGCCTCTTTCTTTTTTCTCTAAGAAAAAAAGAAGGAAAAAAGGAAATGAGGACTAATAAGAAGACGAAGTAGATGATGCCATGTTCATCTTTCAAAGAAAGACCAGAAGTGGTACACACGGAATATCTCTAGCTATCTGTAAATATATGTGTGTGGTGGTGGTATACAACCTGAAAAATCTTCAAAGAAATCACTCGGAGTACTTTTGATGGATATTACATGTCCTCATTCACTCAAAAGTAGTAAAATGGGAGCGGAGAAGATGGATATTATGGAGATGATGAAATTGATATTTTACTTTTCAACAGCCAGAAAGCATGGCTCTTCAAAGGCGTATTTATACAAAAAGGTTCCAACATGACCTTTGTTATTAAGTAATAAAAAGTACCTGGGAAAGAGACGACAAAAAAATCACTTAATTTTTTATTGCTCGTTGGATGGATGAACGACACGGTTTCGTCCTGCCTTCGTAACAATAATTCTTAGTGTAATATTTATGGAGCGAGGTATTTCTATTCATTTTTTTATACTTGCCAAACTGATAATAGAAGAGAGCCAGAGGAGCCATGAGTTTAGGACAGAGGCGACTTTATATAATTATCTGACCTGTAAAATTTATAAAAACTCGAGATGCACAATAAGTCTAAATGTAATTTTATTTACTACTTTCCCAGCGGTAATTAAAATGTACTTTTTGATACAGAAAAACAAACCAAACATAATCAAAACTTGTAAGCCAACTGATGTAAGTTTACGTCAACCTTGTATAGATGTTATGTACATATTTTTGCACAAAAACTTCCCGGGGCAGAAGTTATTTCATTGTTTTTAAACAATGAAATTTTTAAATCTCGAAAAACTTAACCACTTGAACATTATTGGTATAAGTTAAGTACAACACAGCAATATGCATCACATGAAATCATTTTATTAACAATTTTGCGGTTTATTATAATTTTAAAACACTTTTATAAAAAAAGATTGGTGTTGAGTCAGTTGCAATTTTTATTGAGTCTGTAGATGCTCGTAAAGATTAATTAAATAATAAATGTGGACATCTGAAGATGAGCCATAAAATCAAGAACACATTATTATGGGCTGAGAAAAACCATTGTAGAATATCTGCTGGGGATAGATAGGATCAGTTCTAACAACATTACTGGATTCCACTTTGTGTAATGTGAGTCAAGGGAGTGCTCAAATCCCACAAAACTCTGCTTTAAATTCACATTTGCTTTTGTGTGAAAATCTAACCAATCACGTTACTTTTATCATATCATATTTTGATGTACAATGCACAGTTTTGATTTTAAAAACAGCACATTGCCAAAAATCCAACATACTTTTGCAACATATTTTTACAAAAAAGCTTTAGTTAACATTTTGCCAACTAAGGTCTTTCTTGATACGTTATTTCAATGAGATGCGTCTCAAATTAGTTGTTGTGAATAAATAAACATGGGTTTTATGTTAGCTGGTCAAACACTTTCTAATACTGTGCTCAATATTCGGATTTTTTAAAGACATGTTATTGGTAAATACAGGAAGACTTTTTAATTTAAATACATTCATTTTATCATGTTGTGATGATGATGATTGGTAGGGGACAAGCTTTTTTATATGTACTGCAGGATGCTCTGCTGAAGGGATGATATACTTAACCTACAACTTGGCATATGAAATAATTGTTGTTTGGATTCGAATGTACAGATGTAAAGTAAAGCCGCTTCCTACAAAAACGAGTAAATACAAATCAGAGAAGGGATATTAAAAAATATAATTATGTGAGCGTTTAGACACGTAAAAATGGCATACCTATCTAAATATAAACATAATACGTATCCAGATCCGGAATATATCCTTTAACTTTTGAATCCTTAATGTTGTGTAGAGCGAAAAAAAAATGATGTAAACGAAAAAGTGTAGGATCCTCCAGAACAATTTCCTTCCTTTTTGCATAATCGCCTTTGTTGTGGCTTAAAAAACGTTTTAATTTTCTATGAATCCCAACAAAAGTCGACATGAAAAAGGAGATAAAAAATGTTATTATTATTATTATTATTATTATGTGAAAGTGTATAGGTTGGCAGTGCTGAGGGGAGAGAGATCCGTAAATGAAAGAGAACACGGGGCTGTTTGTTGGGGGTACTCTCTGGCTGGCAGACAGAGAGAGACAGGGAGAGAGAGACATGACGATAATAAATGTTTAAAGGAGAGAGATGAGCAAAGTAAAGAGGGATATTTTTTTTATGCTTCAACTTTTTTTCCTTCTCATGCCACTTGTACTCTGTTGTAGCTGGATAATATTTTTTATTACATTTTTCCTCTATATTTTTTTATTTGAATGCTAAATCTTTTGAAGTAATGCTAACAAATTGTAAACATGTACATTCGTTTGACAGTACATGAAATAATGATGATGACAAGGATGAAGATTACATGAAAAGTGCCGATTGAGTAAATACCCGAAATTCCGGATGAAAAGAAGTATATGCATATCATAATATTAAAAAATATAAGATGAGATACACTGAGGCTTATTACGACTTACACATTAGATAACTAAACATGTTTGTTTGAAAAATTAAAGAAGAAGTAAAAATATGTCCACTGCTCGTATAAAAAGTATAGCAATGTGGTATAGTCCTATCCAGTTATGTACTTGGCTAATTAATACTAATGAAAGAGGGAACACAATCATTTATTGTTTCATCAGGAGGAGTGCTCAACTCCTGTATTCCTGCTGGTCGATGGGAGAAATGAGAAAAATGGACACCTTCACTGTGTTAAGCAAGTGTCTTATCAGTTGATTTTTGCCATCAACTCAGGCTCTTCCTGACTTCCTGCAATATCCTTTAGCCACTTTGTGAATTTTGAGAGCTCTAAATATGCGGCTGGTGGATGACTTATCACCCCCGCGTCTGTACATTTCCTTCCTCGTATTTTGCACTCAATGTCGTAAATGAAGGAGGTAACCCCACAGTGTACAGGTCTCCCTTTCCTGTCCTCGCAAAAAGCTGGACTCCCAGAGTCTCCGCTGCTGGCAGTGACCTCTGTGCCACCTCCAATGCAAAAGTTTTGATTGAGCAACCCCCACCTTTGCACTACTTTCTTGCAGTTTTCATCGTCAACCGTGTAAATTGTTGCCCTCCCAGCGAGCAATGCTCCAGTAGACACTCCTGCGTCTGTTGTTCCAAAACCAGCCAACCATGCTACTCCTTTTGGCTTGAACCCTTTTGGGGCAATGCGCAAAGGCTTGATATACTTGGAAAACTCAATTTCTCTGTCCACTTGTATAAGAGCCACGTCGTTTTTTATTGGCACTAAATATCGATATCCTTGATGCACCACCACTCGTGTCCCTGTGTACGTTTGACTTTTCGGAACAAGGTTCTTCTTCAGCATGTGATTTACACCCACAAATATTTTAATGTGTTCAGGACGAGCCACTCTTTGATCACTGTTGATCACGCAGTGAGCTGCGGTGATGATCCAACGGTTGTTATAAATGCTACCCCCGCAGTTCCCACCAGAGTCCAAACTTCCGGGGAACAAGACGGACAGGTAGACAATATTCGGAAACTGGTTGGGACGTGCAGCATTTGCTGAGATGATCTTTGCTGGAATAAGAACAAACGGAAACCCAAAAAAAATGGTATAAAAAGTTGGCATGATGCTTTTTGGGGCGGCGTGAGATGGATTTTATTTCATTTTACCGAATTCGGAGTTTTTCTGGCAACAAAAGATGCTGACTCCCTCTCTGTCGGGAGTAGCTCCACCGGAGCCATCTTTTATGGGACAATAGTGACTCGTGCTCTCAACCCAGTCAGCGAGATGGTAGTTTGCCGTGTGGTTCTTGAGGAGAAGCTTGCAGCTTGCCCGTCGTCTCTCCACGCATTGCTCCACGCTCACGCACTGAGGAAGAAACTCTGTTTCCGTCGTCTCCAGTTGATAAGCCACAAGGACAAGGGACGAGATAAGGAGCGTGACGAATAATACAAACATTGTTCGCCTCTTATCAACTAAAGTTTCTTTTGAAAGTGAGTACAATATTAAGCGGAGGAGAGACGACGACGCAGGTGGCGTGATGATAAGCTTTTAATGAGTGCTACTTTTGCAAGCATCGGAAGACTGTTAGGAAATTGTGTACAAATTCTCTTTTCATCCTCCATCTGCT
Organism: Paronellides praefectus; assembly: GCA_027744595.1. Classification (NCBI taxonomy): domain Eukaryota; kingdom Metazoa; phylum Arthropoda; class Collembola; order Entomobryomorpha; family Paronellidae; genus Paronellides; species Paronellides praefectus. The sequence goes on along the minus strand of JAITYZ010003472.1, from coordinate 397 downwards.
TTGGTGATTTACCAGCGCAGAGTAAAGATTCTAACAATGGAATATACCTACGCATATGTCTTATTTCTACCAATAGCTCTTTGTTGAGTAGGGCCTGCCCCATACATGCATAAATTATGAATCATACATTTCTACAATAAAATATGTTTGCTCGAAGACTTATTTTTTGTTGCCTATTTCAAGAGCTCACCACCAAAAAACAAAAATGGTTTATTGTGTTTTTGTTGAAAAACACTAGTGTAAAAATGTAATTGGTGTTAAAATATTTCAAGACAAATTGTAACAAAAAAATGGGTTACAAAGATGCAACAAGATATTTTTGGGATTGCTCCAGCTTATACCTGCTGGCATGCAATACCTAATTAAACCCATGCATTTTGCAAACTAGATTTGAGAT
>JAITYZ010003471.1:0-34710 GCA_027744595.1 Paronellides praefectus | reverse complement strand
ATGTACATGTATATATAAATGTACACACAATAATGAGTTTTATATTTTGCCTTTTGAGGGTCTGTTGATTTAGCAATACTTTTTTAACACGATTCCAAAATTGGATTACGGGCACTGCTACCCTTGAATATTTTATAGTGCAGCAAAGAAAACTCAATCATGTGTGCCGGCCAGCATCATAACAGCCATTATTCCTGTTCAATGATTCGGTTGTCACAACCAGCGAATGTCATTTTAGTTATTAAACATTTTAGGCCTGTCATAATTTGTCATTATTATTATTACTCTTTTTTTCCAATTTAAAATTTATTTATTACTACCGCATAATTTATAGCATGTAGGATGCTATATGGCTGTATGATGTATGTTATATACCTATATTGCAACAATGACAGAACATCCGTTGTCATGGTACAGTAATTGTACCACAATAATAAACTTTTTTTTAAAGTACATTGTGCAGTGCACACAACAGGTAGTAAAATAGTCGGATATCTTGTCTGTGTGCAATACAGCACAATGTGTAATACAATCTAGTAAAATGTAGTACTGCTATAAAATACGCTTCGTGCACAGATCAGCCTTGGCCAGTCATTTAAGTGAGAGTGAGATGAAAATAATAATAATAATAATAATGTTAAGTCAGAAAAGTGAATTAAAAATAAGCAGCAAGAAAAGGGGATATATTTTTCAAGAATGAATCCTTTAAGCCAAGTCAGGTTTTTTTTAATTCTTTCCCGTCTGACATAAATAGGAGCGTACAGGCAAGACTGTAAAATGTAATTTTTGTATATAGACCTGCTACAATGTTCTATTTACATGACAACCAAACTTTAATAATATTAAGTATGGGTATATATATATGCGTACATATATTTGCCAATACGCATACGCATGTGTACTTTTTATATTTATTTATATTTATATATGATTAGTTGATTTTTTTTATATAATTGTGCGTTGTAATAAGCCATGTATAGGCATCCATATATTATCGTGAACATATTTCGATATTTCTAGCATAACAAACGACACATGTAACAAATCCTTCAAAAAATTCTTTTGATGCTGCCTTCGAGACTAAAAAATACAAGGAATATAAAATAATGCAACATGATAAAAAGTTGTATGAAGACAAGCAACAATACAAGATATACATATACATGTGTACGTAGAGACACACACACACAGGCCAACTCTAACTAAGCTCATTAAGCTCAAGGGAACATTTTATCATTTTGCACGTAAGTGCCAATGACGTGCTCCTACCATCATCATCATCGTCATCATCATCATACTGACATAATCCGTATAGAGTAGTACTACTACTATATAGTTTAGGGAGTAGGGAGCTCTCTCTTTATCCATCCATCTTTTCAAGTGAAAACGCCCTCTCAAACAAAATCATAACTGGCAGGTCGCAAAAATCCTTATTTTTTTACACCGACTCGGTATTCATTTTTTTTTGTTTTTATTTCTTACAAAACGACACAAAATCCTTTTAGGATTTTTTTTCTTCCTTTGAAACGCCCTCTTGATGAAAAAAAAACAATCGGGTAGTTTGACTTTAAAACAAATTATAAAAGAAAAGAGTTCATATTCAGCCAGTGTGTGTTTCTCAATCAAAGCGAGTCAATCAGAATGTCATGATTATGTGTATGTATAGTTTCTGATAATGATCTTGTGGCGAAAGATTTACATATTATTTTTTGCCATGTATCGCATAACGCTTTTATTGTCTCCCAGAAAATTCCCTTTCGTAAAAGTAACCACCTACGGTTCTCTCGAGTATGAGCTCTTATTATTATTATTATTACTCTACCTTAAGTGTTTCAAATTACATTTCAACGTGAATTATAAACCGTCTATGACAGAGTATGACAGTATAATAATAATAAATATGTGTACATTTCAATAGACAATAAAAAAAGAGTGCTACTATCAGCTCTCGTCTTAGCTTCCTGTTTATTTTGCTCATTCTCTATTTTACCCGATTACAAATTTAATCCTCTCCCAATTTCCCTTTTACTCACTCTTCAGCTTCCATTGTTCTTGTTGTTACTATGTATTTTTTTATTGTTACCATTTATTACTTTATGCCATCAGCGGAAGTTGAGTTAAAGAAAGAGGAATAATATATAGTCAGGAGGAGAGATTTAAGAAAGAAAAAATAATAATAAAAAAGGAATAATGATACAACTTGGGATTTTATGTACTCCACCTTTCGGTTTTTATTTCAATTATTAAATACACACCAACCATCATCAACACCGTCTTTGTGTACATTGTTTTCATTTATATTATGTTTGAATGACTTGTCAGTTGTGTAGAGTATGGATACCTACATTTATTTTATTTTTTTATTTTATTTTTTGTATAAAGTATGCCTGTTATGTATGTGCATCCCTTTTGAAATTACACTGAAAGTGGTAATGTGATGGTAGTAGTGGCGATAAGAATCGTAAAAAGAAGGATACCGAGAAAATTAAGGACACTGTGTGACATGATTAAGGCCAAATCTGCTCAACAATGAAAAACACTCTCACATAAATACATCAACTGACTGAGCAAGAATGTACGCTAATGATAGTAAAAAGGGTTTATATTCTTTGACCATCTTACTTTTATTTGCCATCATTTTCATGTACTATCTATCTAAGTATATATAAGTGTGTGCGTGCATTTACGTTTCTTGTGGTGAATGGAAGGGAAGGTTCGCAAAAAAATGAAATAAAAAAATACCACAGTCGCACCAGCAACATAGTATGCCATTGTATTATTCATTCACTCAGTCTTCTACACAGTCTCTTGATACATAGAAAAAAGCACACATTGTATATACAATCTATTATGTATATAAAACAACACACAGGTCTATCTTTTCTCACACCTGTGAGAAGATATTCCGTTGTACAGAGAAGGAGATACAAGGTTGTCGTTTAACCGACTTCCCACTCACTGTCGCTTTCCTAACACCAAACTGATTTCAGTAAAAAAAAATATAAAAAGTACGGGGAGATGCTGAGATGAAGAACAAGTACAGTATATAATATGCACTAACGAAGGATAGAAACATCATCATCATCATCATCAACAACAACATCAACTTTTTTTATACTTATTATTATCGTCATTATACCGCACAGCAATCCCACGATACTGCAGTACGTTCAAGAAGACTCGCACACACACACACAACATTCACTATACACTATTCTCCCTTTTTTGAGCAGAGAGTATAAAGCCGAAAAGGATCACTAAAGATGTAATTTTATTACATAGTAAACGGGTGGATGTGATATTTAAAAGAAACAAAAATGTTTTGCTTGCACGTACCGGCCGAGCATTCATATAATATGTATATATATATATACTTTACTGTATGCATGGTAAGTTTTCATGACGACGACGACAAACGAAAAACGAAAAGAGCAATTCTTCATGATGAGTACGATGACGATGATAATAATATAACCAAGGGATTTCGCAATTACCCATTTCAGGGTAGCCCCTGGTCTGTTCGAGGAGCAGCAGCAGCAGCAAAAAGAGGCTCGATTTGCATTTCTACTTTGTTGCGATGCTGGTTTCTTATTGTTGTTGTTATTCTTTGACTCACCCTATTTGCTAGCTTTATATATGTAGCCTTCTTATTATTTATAAGTACACAGTACGTGGATGGGCCTGCTGATCTTTTCAAGACTGACCAAATCATGATGAAAATTATGAGGACGATGATGATGATGACGACCACGATTCGATAATGGTAAATCACCCAGTTTCTCTTTATTTCGTTGTCATGATCATCGTCAATTTTTTTTTACTTGATGTTGTTGCCTGCTTCTCTCTGCCCCTGGTTTTTTTGCACACATTTACCAACATGCATTTTTCATACTACAACACGTAGATAAAATACAGGCGGCACAGTACACATTTATGCCCTTCTTGTTTCGACATCCCATGGACAAATCTTGATTGTTAATGGTGGCAGGTAACAGCCAACTCCTTTTTATCCGTTTGCTTCTTTTCCATTCTCTGCTGACTTACTGACTGTAATGCCGCAGAATTTCTGCGTACTACTTGCTCGCGCCCCTACAGGCACAAAAACTTATTACATCTATGCAATAGTCACATTTTTATATATTATGGATTTGTGACTAAGTCAAGAGGACTTTAAGGGTAGGATGATGATGATAGCAACGCAACGGGTACTAACACGAAAACAGATGATCCTTGAACATGCGAATCGGTAATCAGTCAACCCCTCCTTTGCAAATCTTGTTTTTTTAAACACAGGTATACAATATATTATTTTCAATGGAGATGAGATTTACACTTTTAATTTTTTTTCTTTAAGTGATGTTTTCTTTCCATCAAATGATTCTCTTGGATTGTGATTCTTTTCAAATTGAAGAAAAATAAGAGGTACACAAATGAGACAGGACGAGTCCTCAGGGCCTCCGCATGCATTACGAATTTTGTGTAGCCTTCCAAAAAAAAGCTAGCCAATCTATGTAGCTTACAGAGCTTTCAAGTATATCCATTCACCTACCTTCATCATTCATAATATAATATATGCCCCTTTTCGACTGGCCGTAAAATTCAACCATGTACAAGCGTAATTGTGTTTGGTCGCTTTTGTACTTCTCTTACATAAATGGAAAGTTGACGAGGGTTTCGTGCAAAAAAAATAAATAAAAATTTCGAAATACACTCACCATCATCGTTATATTCTCACAGAGAGAACGTCAAGCACTTTTCATCGTCATCAAAAAGCAGCAGCATGCTCATCATTATCATTTCTCTGTCTGCATCATTTACCCACTTTGCATTCTCTTTGCTTTGCAAATGGCAAATATGTATATGGTGAGTAGGTAGGATACGGGATAATTTGCAGAAATATCATGGGGAATTCTCTCTACTATCTATCCATCCTTATAGTCAACATGATAGTTGTAGTATACCTATATATTTTCATCATCATCACAAAAAGACGTGCATGCTTGCATACATGCAAGTCTTTTTTGTGTGTTTTTATGTTTGCAAGTCTACTTTGTATACAAGATTTTTTCTCGAAAAATTGCCTCAAGCTTTTTCAAACAGAAGAATGAGAGAGAGAGCCGAATGCAGGTACAATTCGGTATCATCTCGTCGTCGTCAGTCACAAAGTTTTACATGCACACTCATCACTGCTGGCATGATGTGAGAGAAGATGGCGAGATAACCTTTTTTTCTCTTCTTCTTTTGATGTACACACAACAACAAGACAATGATGAAGAGACCGTGCATGCGGATGTGTAAAAACGTACAAGAATACAATAAGTATTATAATGTTTGTATTTTTTCCCCCGAATACGATATTTTCCATTTTCACATCCTTCAGCACGATACAAGTTATATTGCAAATCCTATTGTATCCTTTACAAAATCATGTAAAATTTCTCGGATGTGCAATAATCAACGCAAGTGAAATTGCAAGTTTTCACGTCAAATCCCATTATGCTAGTAATTGTGTGTTTTTTGAGGGGGAATAGGATGTGTTGATTACTCAGAAACAATACAAAGTACCAAGGCAAAAAAAAATGTTTAACGACACAAAAAAATAGGTGGGTGCAATTTCCAAAAAAAATAAATGATTCATTGGGTAGTAGTAGCTTTTAGCATAATAATAACCGATGTAGCATATAATAAAAAACAGGGGTAAAAAATCTTACGAATATTCTACATTAGAATTACCATGTTCAATCAAAATGAAGGATAAAAAAGTGGTTGTTGTTGTCTTGCTTGTGCATGTTAGTCCTTCCTTTTTATTTGGAACATGTACTCCTTCCTGAGTCATCATCATATTAGCCGACCTGAGTAGTAGTACCCAACGAGTAACCAGTCATCAGAGAAAGTATGAAAACTTCAAGGCGAATATAAGTAGTTCCGTATCACCTACTCTCAGAAAACCGGATTTTTTGGTTGTGTCGTGTTAAAACATATTTTGTACACGTTGCACACATGATTAGTAAATAAATCGTCAATACATTTATCTTTGGTCCGACTGGCGAAATGCCCAAAATCTCTGTGAGATGAATACAACGACATTTATCAGCAGCGCCCCAGACAATATTTTTGTGGGCTTTGTATTGCACTTGGCATGCATTTCTGCGCTCATTACCAATTAAATATTCCATTGCAATGGTAATAATACCTACTATAATATATTATACATGATAGGCACTCGTATAGGTTTTGCACATGCACACATAAATACTTCCAGAAGGAGAGAAAGAAAAGAACAACTTGGGAAACAGCTTCATGCACGCACTCACAAAGCGGATTCTTCTGGATTTACCTGCTCAAGTAATTATTATGATTCAATCGAAAGTGTAAACAATTCAAACTATTTAAACTGAAAGCATTCTCTCTGGCATAATATCTTTGTACGTTCAGTTTTTCTTCTCAGCACACAGCTTTTGTAAAAGAAAAAAAAAACTTATTTGACGGGTTTTTGATTGAGCTAGGGAAAAAAAATCTCCACTCTGTCTGTAAGATTGCATGGCCTACTGAACCATTTCACTTACTGTAATTACCGTCATTACTATTACTAGGACTGCTTCACATCTCAGAAAACAATATAAATACTGAAATATCCCATGGAAAGTTGTAAACTCATTTCTGTACTGCTTCTTTGGCGTTTCGTTTATTAAACGACGTCGACTCTCTCAAATAAGGAAAAACTGGTTGAGAACATTTTACAAAGCAGAGACTCAGCATGTAATATGCTTTAAAACAAGCATTTATATATTTTTTCTACCAATTGGCGTTTCTATGCAATTTCTTCTACGCTCCCCTAACTTCTAGTTGACCTGAATGCGGAAAACATGGTTTTTTTAGCTTGTATGATTGGATCATCATGATGATCACGATGATGATGAAATTCAAAACGCAACAGTCAGAAATCAAGTGAAACCCGACGACGACGTTGTAAAACCGTGTAATTTAAAAAAATTCGCTGTCGGCACGATTTCTATATTAACCATTATATTCTCTCTCTCTCCCCCTCTCTCTCTTACTTTTAAGTCGATCTCCATGCATTTGATATAATTTTAATTATTTTACCCGGAGAAAATGTCCTTACTAAATGATCGCGAGAAATTCAAACGTTTTTTTTCTTCTTCTCTATTGGATATACATATTATACACTCATCTGATCTACTTGACAAGCATGCAGGCGGAGGAGCAACAGGTGGACAAGAGTAGTCTAGAGGAAATAGGGCTGTCAAAAAAATATATTCATGCATTGAAGCTAATTCGTTCAACTTACACGTTTTAAAACCAACACCCTGCCTTTGCCGATGGTGGTGGGAGTTTAGTTGTATGGCCTCGCTATCTAAAAACTGCACACGAAATTCATTTTTTTTTCTTTTTTTTTCTTACTTTATTACCTTTTTACTCTCTATCTACAAAACTTTAATTCCTTTAAAAAAAGTTTCACTTAAAAAATGGAAGGAGGTGAGTGTTATGTGAGGTAAAGTAATGTCAGAATAGGTATTAAACTTACACTTTATTCTATTACCAATACATAGATTCATACTATCTGGGTATATACCCATATGTATGTATATATAAAAAAAACATTGAAAAAGCTCATATTATGAACATAAAAAACATGCTTTGTGAAGTAAATGGATACCAAAAAGTATGTGTGTCTATAAAAGCAAGGCGAATAAATATATTATCATCTAGCAAGTGGAAGAATCGGTTAAAAGAAACATCCTGTCAGGTAAGTCAGCTAACCTAGAAAAGAGCTTGAAGAAGAAAACCTCCCTGCTTGGCTGCTCCCTTTATAACCTGTTATGCACTTCTCCCTCAGCAGCAGCAGTCAGTAAAAGAAGAGAAAAAAAACAATATAATTCTCTCTCATCTTTTTTCTTGCTCACTTCACCCACTCTTCTTCTTCTTCTTCTCGTGTTCTTATAATATTCCACCTTCCACCTCCTTCTTTTTATACATTTCTCCTCCTGTTGCCTGTGTGTGTGTGTCGCTAAAAAACCGCTTTGCTCAAGGGTTTAACACAAAGAGCAAGCAACACCACCACTCACCCTCACAGAATGTGATCGAGACAGAAAAAAAATGAAAAGGCACAAAAAACCTGCTACATCCTTCGGTTTACTTTACTACTTTCCTACATAATGTGTATATACACAAATTTGTACATACCACATATTATATAGATGAGTATATGAGTGTTCACTTAATATTTTTTTTAACATGATGCATTCAAACTTTAAAAAAATATATATATTATTGTTAAATTTTCAAATATATTTGTGTCAATCGTCCGACTTTTTGCTCTCCCTCCATATCATAATAATCGGAGAAGGCATATCACTAAAAAACTATGTATATAATTTCAAATTATTCTCTCCCACGTCCATACATTTTATCTACATTCAAAAAGTTCCAATACACGTTTTTCATGTGTTCTTTCAGGATTGATGCTACCCGTAAATGGAATTTTTAGAATAATAAAAGAAAAGCAGGGTTGCTTGATTAAAGTCTGTGTATAAGTATATATTATATGTGTGTAGAATTTATACACTCCGGTCGGGTAAACTCCGTCGTGCATATTATGTTTTTGTTGTTGAACATGTCTGAAATTTGGATGTATTCTTTGTGTTTTCCCATTTTTACATGTTTTTCGTGAAGAAAGGGAGGATAAAAATCACCTGAAATTCCAAGATTATAAACGGGCATGATTATGCCCGTGGAAACTACAAAAAGTAGTTATCTGAAATCTTACGAAACATGCGATGCGATTTTTTTAGGTACAGCAGCTTACATACATTCAAATATGGGTATGTATACAAGTAGTACACATTCATTTCATACATTTAGGCAGGAAAAGGTAGATCCATGCACGGCATGGATAAATGAGAATTATGGAACCATGCGTATCTTTCCACCACCACCAGAGAATTTTAAGGTTTTATAAGCCCTGTATGATGTGAACATGGCATAATAATAATAACAATGACGATGGCTATACTTGTGTAATATTTCTTCCCCTATGCTTCTTCCTCCATGCGCTTACCGTCGTCTTGTGCGCACATATATCCTGCCTGAGTATGGATTCCATTTTACCTATCTTTTTCTTGAGTTGAGCTTTTACTGTCAGCCAACTGCTACCCGACTCCATGTCTCCTTCCCAGACTCTCACAATCAACCACAACAACATGATCAGGTAACATAACTCTACTGAAATATAAGGAACTATTGAGCCTACATCATGCTTGTACATATAGTAGACAATATATTTATATATATATATATTTCCGTGCAACCACTAAATGCGTATAAAAATGAGCAAGTCCCGGGAGGCGAGGCGAGTCTCTCTATCTTCCTTCAAGTCAGGTAAGAAAAGGGGATAAAAGAATTCACCAAGTGTTTATCCTACGGAACAGTCCACGTCAACGTGGTCGGGGACGTGCACAACTTTCGACCCAAAAGCATATAAGAAACGTGTGTACACTTCACATCTACCGTTTTTTTTGCTCCTTGTTGCAAAGAAGAAAACTTGAAAAAAGGGGCACAACTTGCAGTGAAACGCCAAAAAATCCCCCTCCGGGTTTCCCGTCATCCTACCAATACCGTACTTTTATTGCTGCACGATGATGATGACATGGGCATATAAAGCAAATAGAACAAAAAGGATAATATAGGTACGCAAAGACGGAATATTTTAATTCTTTTTGTGGAGTGCATATATACACAATATATAGGCAAGAGTAAGTAAACCTATTTTATGCCATCCCATGCTTCTCGGATCGTTCGTTCCCACCGCCACCATGAAAATAAAGAATAAAACCACTGGCATGCCTGTCTGTCTCACTTTTCTGTATATTATGCTCTCTGCTCTGCTTCTTTCTTTGCCCGTCCATCCGTGGAAAGGAGGCATAGAAGAGAAGAAAAAGGAGAAGACAAGTCAAGAATTTTTCAAACTTGGCTGGTCTTGTTTCATTTTTCAGATTAAAGCGTACTCACAAAAACTACTCACTCACGGTTTTAGTAACATGGCAAATACAACACACATTCTCTGTTCACGCATTTATACTTTATTTTCTTTCTGCTCAAAAAGTAAAATGTAAAAGGAAACATCATACTTATCGTCATCCTCCTATCATAAAGATGGAATGTAAATTTCAGGTAGACTCTAGTCGAGAGACTGGGTCCACTGCGCATCTTAATATTATCATATCAACCACCAGTAGTAGTACGAACAATGAAACAAAACATGATCCTCTCTCCCCCTCTTCCCTCTCTCTCACTTTGATCGTCATTTTCATGTTCGCATTTTGTGGCACTACAGTTTCAGGGCCAGTCATGCAAATGGCTCTCTTATATATTTACCATCTTTGATAGTTTTCTTTCATTCTCTGGCAAAAAAAATCCTTATCATCATCGTTGCAGTAGTAGGCATGTGTATACACACATCGCATCATGGAAGGATAGCGTTTCGATTAGTCCTTTTTTTATTTATTTATATAAACGATGACAACGATTCAATGGACTGTAATGTCATCGACTACTTATATACCAGTTATGGCATATATATATACATATTTATCAACATGGTCTATATAAAAAATATCTTCATAATAAAAAAAATGTATATGAGCATCTTGAAAAAAATGAGGTAAGCCTTTTTTTGTAGCTTAAAGCAATGTAGCAATAGACCAGTGTGCCGTGCTAACCCTGATGATGATATACATGACTGTAAGGGAAAGGCCTTCATCATCATCATTATCATCATGATCACATTTACTTTGGCTCTTCTGCTGATGATGCTGCTGCTGCTATTTCAGATTTTGCCTTGTACATTACATTTTAACTTTAATATGTGCAGGCAGACAAGTAGTAAAGCACTCTGTGTAAATGTTGTATGTGCAATGTACTTTTTCAGATCGGAACTAGTCATGGTCATCATCATCATCATAAGCAGCAGCAGTATATCAAGTGAATGGACTGCACGTTTTCCTTTTATCAGTTATTTGTTTATATAAAATGTAAATAATAAAAAAAGAGAGGGATATAAAATAGTTTAAAGATTTAAGTGAGCACATGATGATGATCATGATGATTTGCCATACACCACCATCGCTTTAAAAAAAATCCTCACGGTTAAAATATTAAATGTTCAGAACAGATTGCATTCCTTTACACACAAGTTAACCTGATATCTTGACTTTTGTACTTGTAACAACCAGCAGAAAAATGGAGATTTTTTTTTGTTTCTTGCAGCGACATATAATGATGTTGTGAATTGAGTAATCTGACTGTTTTATAGCCTTTCTATCATTCACTATCCGATTTTGTTCATGACAGAAAATGATCCTGTTGAAAATTTGGTGAATCTCATAAACACAAACATGGCCATCCATAATATATGACAAGAGAACATGACATGACCCCAAAAAAAAATATTCTTTTTTTTTCGTACATCGATCACTGTTGCAGATCCAGAGTAAAAATAAGTCATACGTCTGAGCATGCCTAGACACAAGAAGGAAAAAACCTGTTTCTGTTGAAATGGGTACAAGAAATAACAAAATAAGAAAGACGTTATGACGGCAAAACTAGAAATAGTAGAAAATGCAATTTGACAAGTAGTAAACCGTTAATCATATCAAGTCACTGGAAGGAAAAAAAAATTCACAAAAAATATATATATCCGAATCCCGCTATTTACATAAGCTCTGGAAAAGCGAGCAAAACTTTCATGTTGAAAATTGATTTTGACAAATTACTACTCTTTTAATAATAAATCCCGATGATATGTCTAAACCCAATATGCGTATAGCAATTTAAAGTTGTCAAAATGGATTGTCAATTTATAACATGGCAGTATTCAATATACACATGATATATAAACACATATTGGCAAATATGTCTTTTCAACAGTTTACAATATTTTTTTGTCTGGCAATTACGCACGTGAAGCGTCGACAAGGATCCACACGTGCCCACATTTTTTTTGGTGATTTCTGTTTGTATGAAAACGTCCGTGGTAAAAAAAGGGAAGTATACAAGTGGAATGTTTACTGATACATAGTAAGTAGTATGTAGTAACTGATTATATATATATTATGTATCCCAAACGATTCTCTATATAACAACGACTAACTATTTGATTTGAAGGTTGCTTGACTGGCCAGATAGGTAGGTACATAAACGAATCTGAGGAGAACATTTTATGATTAAATTTTGCATGTCCCACAAAAAGAGGCAATTTAACGGTACAAGTATACAAGCACGATTTATTAATCCCTCTCGGGGGAAAAAAGCAACCAAAAAAACAATCATTTTCATTTTAAAGTAGATACTTTTGACTTGAATGATTTTTTAAGGCATTAAAACCGCAATTTGATCGGTGCATAGGAAGTTAGGAAAAATGATCATCCAATCTTTCTGCACATGAATCTCATTATCCTCATGATGATGATGATGATATTCATGAGTGGAAAATGTAAAACTCACTTTTACTATTAACAAGTAGAAATCTATAAATCATTCTTAAAATTAGACAGTCACCACATTATACTACGTGCATGATGATAAAACACATGAATGGTGGTTGTCTTCGAACGTCATAAAATTCTCTTTTTTTCTTCTCTTCTTCTTATTTTTTTATCGGCTTTACCATACTAACCTACTGACCATACACGTCACTATGGTAGTAGTACAATATATATATATGCCGTGACGCAATAATAATGACATGTCCGAAAATGACGACGATGGGAGATAACCGTGTGCACAGGTAATAATAATATTCTGAGTTTTAAAGATGTCATAAAAATCAGAAACGATTACTACTAGCAGCTTATTATCCTGTCTTCACTTGAATCTTTATTGCCTTCCTCAATTTGGAAAACGTCTAGTTACCTACTTTAGAAACGTCAGGATTGTGATTTTTATGTTCTATGGAATTTACTTATGTAGGTATGTATGTAAAAAATATAATCTACTCCCGCGCACTATGAATAACAGCAAAAAATATTAATTCATCCATTCTTTTTATACAAATGGGAAAGTAAGTGTGTTACCAGAGACATACTTATAAATATAAAGACACATATTTATACAGAGAAAAAGGAAAAAAACTAGGTGCATTAGAGAGACATACATTCAGGTATTCTCATTGATTATGAATATTATCAGAGAGTACATTCACTTGTCAAAGTAACTGAAAAGTGAATCGGTTTGAGCAGTCGTGGAAAAAATAATTTTCTGTGTGAACCAAAAAAAAATGATTATAAAAAAATCTCCCTTCATACATAAATACATGCATACATTTGCTATGGAACCTTTCATTCATTCACTCACCCAGTAATAGCAAAAGTAATTACGGTAATCAAAATGGTATAGTGCTTGTGATATCATGATAAAGTTATACATATCTCTATATAGATTATAGATACCTAAATATATGAGTAAGTTTAATATTGGTGCATATTAGGCATGACGATATATGCGCGATGATGCAAAAAAGATGTTTACCCACATTTTGTTATTTGTTAAGTAGAACTAATTTGATACATTGCATTCATGTTTTTAGTAGTATGGCTGAGATTCATTGAGAAAAAAAATGGAATGACTTTTTGTACAACACATTTTTCGTCGTGATGGGATTGCTCTTTTGCTATGAGATTCTTTGATGAGTTTAGCTACTACTTTAGCGTCTTAATGAGCAGTAGATATAATATGCATGTATTATATGTATAAGTATATAGCTACGTGCGTAATAGTGCGTACACGCACCAGCAAAACTAATCTATCCACAATTTTGTATGTGTTTGTTTGTGCACGCTACATAAATCATGTATTTTGTATCATTACAAGAGTTTCTTGAGTATTGTGGTCAGCAATAATCATACGCTCATTGCAGCTGATGACGATGATCATGTGAATTGATAAGTATACACGTCATATTTGTTGCCCTATCTGTTCTCATTTTTGTAAGGTAATTTGGACAATTTCTTGTGCCGTTTGATAAGGCAACGTAAAAATGCTGTGAAATGTTATAGAGTAACTTTTTTTTGCATATTATTAAACATTATTATACTATACAAGCTTACGCACTAACCACGCCCCAGTTTTGAATCAAAAGGAAGAATTGACTAATAAGAAAAGTAATTAAATAGAGAGCAAGAGCGGCGGTGGTGGCGGCGTCTTGTAACTTGAATGTGACTCAATGTGAAGAAAGTCTGTTTAATAAGAGGGATTTTGGATTAAAAAGTGCGTGTGTGTAACATGGTCTCTTATACAAGCTTGTCTCTCTTTGTCAGTCATTGGCCGCAAAAAGAAATTATCACTGGCTCGCTGATCTTATAGATTATATAGTGCCTATATAAATGCTTCTATGAATTGGCCAAGATACTTTGCAATTAATCAACAAGCAGCATAGTAGAAGCAGTGGTGGTGGTAGTGGTAGTAGTTTGTCAGGTCAATGTGTGACTGCGTATTTATCTGTGTGAATCTTATGTCGGGCATGACATGCCTGCCATCAGAGCAGACCAGGCTTGGGGTGCTAACATAAATACTTGCTTATATAAAGGATAACATACTACAACAATGCAATATAGCAATGATGCATATTAGTAATATGATATTACAGACAAAAAGCGAAAAGGCAGAAACGAAAATGGAAGGACAGAAATTACTAGTGGGTTGGTAGTGGTGGTGGTGGTGGTAGTTGTCGGTGGTTTGGTTTGATTTTTGTATAAAATGTAAGTCAACAGCATTAAAGCAGCATGGCATTAACTACAGAAAAGTGAGCAGTAGCACTAGTCCTCCTGGCTCAAATCATATCAAATGCATAAAAAAAAGTTCAAAAGTGGTAATTCTTGCCAAGACATGCAAGAAATTACTTTCAGTGTTTTCATTTTGTCTTCTTGGTTGGCTTATGATGATGATTGTTTGATCGTATTATTATTATTATTATTATTATTATTATTACTTTACTTCAACCACCACCACCAGAAACACACATATAAATATGTGCAACAAGAAACATGCTCACAACCCAATGGTGTACATAACCTGATTTGTCAGATTGTGAAAAAAAAATGTTAGGGAGAGATTATTTATTTTTTTCATGCCAGTTGGGTAGTAGTATCAACAGTCAACGTTTGCAACACAAACGCAGGTCCGTTATTAAGAGCAGAACAGGTAGAAAATGAAGTAGTAGTAGTGGTAGTAAAAATGATACATAAAAATAATATTGCGCTCTGTATCGTATCTTGTAGAAAAGTACGTGATGGTGAATATATTGCATATAAAAAGTAGATAGGTACATATTAAAGTGAATCAGGCTTCCCTGCAAAAATAAAAAAAATAGTTGCAATAAGACAAAAACAATTACCACTTTTATAAGACCACCACCATTATTATCACTATTAGGTATGCACTATTATTACTGCCGAGATAAGCACTGAAAAACATAATTTTGACAGGATTGTTTCTTCTACCATCACCTCCTTCCATTCTGTTTTATTATCTGCCTTTTGTTCTTATAACATTATTTCCCCCCTTTTAAACCCATCATGTTTCCATTTCTGACATATCGAAAAAATAAATTATGTGTTCAAAATCTACAGTGCTGTCACCGGATACAAGAAAAATGGATTTTTATTATGATTTGTTACAATTTATTGGGCCTTATTGCTCTCTTATAATTGTTATTATTATTGTTAAATTTTTAATAGCTGGTTGAGCTGCTAATTTTTTTTTACAAGACAGCAGTAGCACCATTGCTTAAATTTATTAAAACTATATGTAGTTTTACGCCACTACTGTTCATTATACTTTTTTTTATCTGGTGCTTGGTACATATTTATAAATAAATTTGGTTTGCAAGAAAGAAAAAAAACTCTGCTGCTGATAAAAATCTTCACGGTGCCACTGATTCCTGTTTAAACAATTTCTAATTCTTACATGGTACATTTATCTGCTAATACATATGTATGTGCCGCAGCAGTGTGCTTTCGTTAAAGAATTAAATAAGTTTGCAAAAAAAAGCAAAGAGAAAAAATAATAAAATAATGTACGAGTTTCGTCTGTTTTTGGGTAGTTAAAGCGAGAAATCATGTTATTGCATTTTGTGCGCTATTGGTTTTTCAGCTTTTTCTTAAAAGTTTTTTTTTTCTTGATTATGCACCAACTCCAACATTTTTGTGGCATTAATATCATTTATGAATTTTATGATGATTATTATTACTCAATATTGTACAAGTCGCAACTTGTTAGTTTAAAGGTACCAATAAAATTTCACGTGAATCTAAAAAAATACCAAGATTACAACGAAAAATAATAAAATAATAAAAATAAACGACATTTTTTAATATATGCATAGGCATTCATTTCTTCACACAAATTTTCTGTCCCTCGCTACTTGTACCTTGCTTGCTGCCAGGAGAATGAAAAAGCAGGGATTGCGAAAGATGAACAAAATCTTTTTTTAATTCAAATACGCAACAAGTTTTTTTTAAGTTTTAGGCAGTCTTGCTGCTTTTTCCCAGAAACTTTTTTGAAATGAATTTACGTAGATTTGGAGGCACCAGACGATCACAATCTTTTTTTCTTCTTCTAAGGAAACGGTGATAAGAGGCCAGAAAAAAATATAATCTCCGTAGCTAAAATAATTTTTACATTTAGTCACAATTACAATCACATGTGCAAAATTGTAACAATGCCGCCGTGTGGCACTCTGTGTGCTCTGCATTTTTCTGAAGACGAGAAAGATGAACGACAAAATTATACACACATTCTACTTGTACGAATACCTGAGAAGGACAAAAAAAGGGAGGGTTTCATGTTCTACTAGCGACATTAGAGGACCATGCATTCCTGTTGATATAGTGACCACGATATACATATATTCAACAAATGTAATATTTTCCAATATATATATATATGTAACAATATACATCCACTATTATTTACAGATTTTATTATCCTACATGTTTAAATATGCATGAAGAAGATAACATGAATCACGAGTTTGAGGAGGGCAACAAGAAGAAGAAAAAACTGAAAGTGCATCTACAGATTTCATTATCCTACATGTTTAAATATGCATGAAGAAGATAACATGAATCACGAGTTTGAGGAGGGCAACAAGAAGAAGAAAAAACTGAAAGTGCATCTTTCATTGCGTAGGTATGCAGGTAGTTAGTATATGAAGACATGTGTGTATTTGTGTATGCATGGTTTTGTGGTGGTGGTGGTAATGGTGGCAGTGGTGTATCCTTATATATTTCTGGTTGCATAAATATTTAAAAGCAACAACACTTGATCATGGCGTTATTTTGGTTTCTCTGCATATTAACTCACCGTTTCGAAAGAAATGATTTTAATAGCAAAAAAAATATATCTAAAACAATGCTATTACGGAGACATGATGATAATAATTGCTTTTTTCTCCTTAAAAAATCAAGTAGACATATTCCTCAAAACACCAACACTCATCCTGTTTACTTGACTCGAATATGTACAATATATGTACCTAATATTTATGTACTTGAGAAATGGGCTTGAATGTCACACAAAATATATTCAATGATAAATGGGTGCAGTTTTTTTAATTCTTTAAAAAAATATAAGGTGATCCATATTATCATTACATATTATGCATTCGACTTTTTTAGAGGAATAATAACAACATTATTATGTATCGAATTGAGATGATTAGAAAATTATGAAATCATTTAAATATGTATTTTTAAAGTCATCTGTTACGTTAGAGATTTGGGGGTTAACCATAAGATAGTGATGTAGTATATATATGCCATCTTTACCACACAGTCACAGTAAAATATGTCAGCCACCAATCAGAACATATGTACAAGTACATATATCACACATATAAAACAATGTATACCTATATTTTCAAGAAAACCCATTTTTGGCGTACTATTTATTGTTGTCCCTAGAACGGATTTCAAGCTTTTTTGTTTCTTCAATTTTACAAAAGCAGCAGCCTTAAAACTTAAGAACAGAACAAGAGAGAGAGAGAGCGAGAACAAAGCATTTCTTTTTTGCACATGGGTACAAGTACTTACAACAGAAAAAAAGGAAAAGACTATAAGTCATAATAATAACACCATTATACTTCCCATTCTTTGACCTCTTTTTACATCTTGGCGAGCAGCAGAATTGCATGTTAGTAAAAGTAAATGCATAATGACATAGTGTCTTCCTCTGATTCTCCGTATATACATCAATCTTTTTTTTTCCCTTTTCGCACTCTCTGTATTACAAAGTATGCCTCTTAGTCACTATAACTTATAAATACAACAGAGTGCTAATACCACAGAAAACGTCATGGCATTAGGTATACAAAAGTATATGCAGTATATATGTACGTAGGTATTATAATCCGTTTCGTTGTACTCGACTTCTCAATCCTGAAAGAGAATATGAAGTTGAAATAGAGGGGTGATATTATGGTGTATAATATGTAGGTATGGTCTTAAAAAATGCACTATACTTTATGTATAATATCAGCACACGGATTTATTTGCTTTGAGTAGACTCCAATAAAAAAAAATAAGGTTTTCGTCACAAAGGAAGCTGTTTGCAATCTTCAAAACTGTCTCATTGTTTTTGTTGTTGTTATTGTCATCATGACTTCATCTACAAGTTCATCAGAAGCCTACATAACAAAAGTGACATGAGGATGCATGCAGGAAAGAGAAGGATGAAGAAACATAATGGAAAAAATACATAACAAATCTGTGTGTCAAGCAAAAATCTGAGAGATTTGGCAAAATACAAGTGTACAAAGAGAGAAAGAGGTGAATTTAAGTAGGAGAAAATTATTAAAGGAGAGAGATACAAATACACGATTAGTTGGAATCAAAATCAGGTTTTTTTTTATAACAACAGGAATTATTGCAAGCGTGTCGTGCTAAGATGAGAGATAAACACAAGAGCTCTGAAAGGTAACCTAGTAAGGTGTTACGATATGATTTTGAGACGAGGATTATTATTTTGCGTACAAAGAGGAAGGACATTGAAATACGAAGGTTTTTTATTACAGTGTTTATGATTTCGCAATGTTTTGAGGGTTTTGAATAAATTTTCCCGATGTGCAAATTATTGATTCCAAAATAATGTTGAACTTTTTCATAAACACTTCGTTAACGTTTTTCTACTTTAACAAAGTTTAACTGTCATACTAACAAAATGCTAAAACTGATCATAACCGGATTATGAAACAACGGAGTGTATTTTATCACAAAAGGTACGCCTACAATGAACAAAAAAGTCTTTTTAAAGTAAACCTACTAACATAGCTTGTATCGCCATCACCAACAACAACAGCAGCAGCAGTAACATCATTCCATTTTCATTTTGGAACCCAGACAACCAAATAACAAGGAAACAGGTTTCCAGTTTCTACCATCTGTCTGGCGCTTTGTTTGTTTGAGGGCACCAGTTTCAAGCAAAAGTCGGGCTTCATCAGTACTCTCAAAATCATCATCATCAACATCATCATACCCGTAAAAGTAAATGAGCGTATCTACAAGCCCACGCTTAGCAAGTAATGCTGCCTCATTCAATAAAATAAGCGGTGGTGATGAGCAGATGCGGGAATATCACATAGGCCAACTACTATATACACGCCACACAACAGAAAAGGCAAAGGCGGACATGTTCTCTTTTTTCTCAGAAAAAAAGACAAAAAAGTCTGTATTCATCATATGGCTCAGCAAAAAAGCGACCATGCAGCTTATTGGTTGTTGATTGTAGTGAGTAAGGCGCTTGCGTATTTCCTCTCCCTTCAAGATAGGAAACCAAACTGCAAAAATAAATACCTAAGCTATATTTTTTTGTTGGTCATAATACCATTTTTGCATTTGCAACCCTTTTTGGGCTTGTGTTTGAGATGTTATTATTATTATTATTGAATTCGATATTGCAGTAAGATAATCTCTGCAAAAAAAATAATAATGGTATTTTGCAGCTTTATTTGCAACGAAGAAAAGGGTGCAAATGCATACCTACATCTCCTGCTACAAGCTTTATGTGGAGACTTAGTACATCAATGAGCAATTATTTAAAGGTTCGTTGATCAGACAAGTCTCAAATGTTTTACGGCAGAAGTTAACACAGGTAATTTAAAGGCATAGCAAACCCCTAAAATAAACGGTTAAAGATCAAAATTACAAATACTGAATTTCATTAAGTAACTTTATCTTAATTTTTTAAAGTAACAATTGAAGATTAATAGTATGAAAAAGAGAAATTATATTTTTTTTATAGGGATATGTTATCTGAACATGAAGTAATTTCTTTTTGCTTATGGAAAAATTTATTGGTCAACGAATTTTACTTAAAAGCTTGTGTAGTAAGTGCAGCTCTTGATTTTCGATATCAATCTACTTCGGAACTGCGCATAGCTGATTTGCCTCTCAAATTAAAGCATGATGAAATGTACACGAAATTATAAGCGTAGTAGTAAATTACTACTAAAAATAACTGTGTAACTGGTAACCAGTATTGGTATAGCCGCTCCCTAATTAAAACAAGTAGATAAAAGAGTATAGGAAAAAAATAATAATAATTTTTGCACTACAAAAGGCTTGGGCAAAATCGTAATAATAATATTGAGTGAATCTGGAGGCTCTGACTATACTCATTAATAATGACGTAATTTTCTCTATCAGAGTCAATTTAAGTTGTTACATTTGCGACTTTAAAAAAAGATATTTGAAATAAATAAGAGATCAAAAATCCTTTTTGCATTGTAAATATTTGAACCAAACGTTGATCCCATAATAGTTTCCTTGTTCCTTTATAGGTTGTTAATCATGAGATTAGGTACGTAGGTATGGACAACAAGAGCAAAAAGGCAAGTTATTATTATTATTATTATTATTTTACTGTATGATTGTCATCATTATTATCAAAACTGCTGTTAAATTCCGTATTTCCTTTGAGTGAACGATAAGAATTTCCTGTCTTGAAGAAGAAGACACATTAACACCGAAAATTGCATTTTCGACTAATTCCATACGTCAT
This sequence comes from Paronellides praefectus, assembly GCA_027744595.1. Lineage (NCBI taxonomy): Eukaryota > Metazoa > Arthropoda > Collembola > Entomobryomorpha > Paronellidae > Paronellides > Paronellides praefectus. The sequence continues at coordinate 13,638 of JAITYZ010003471.1, read as the reverse complement.
TATCCTCAATGAATTGAGTGATCGTCATGAGTAGTATCATCAGCAATTAGGTAGAAGAAACGAGTAAGCTGCAGAAAATGAATCATATTTTTCCCCATTGAGCTAAACATCACAATAAATGTGTAATGATAGCAGCACTATATAGTTACTCCATGGGCACAATCCTAAGTAACATAAAATTGAGTAAGTGTTCTCCGCATATTATTGTCGTCATCATCATCATCATAGTCATCATTCATTACTTTCCAATGTCAAACACGCACTAAATAATAAGTTTGGTGAAATATTATTATCATCATTATCACACTCTATCCACCGAATAATACCTTGGCTTCTGTCAAAAAAAAATGAAAAGAAAATGACCAGGATTTCTTAAGTAACGTCCAACTATGTACGTATCTGACATTACCATTAGATGGGTTTATGTTTCTCATCCGGAGTTGTCAATTCAGCTTAACTTGTTCCAATAACATGTCTTATGGCCGATAACGATGGTTTTATCGCTACGCCTCTCAAACCCACATACATTTATGTATGAATTTATATATCTACCTAAAGTAACTTGTGAGCATATGCATGGTTAATGTACGTTACATTTTTCCCCTCAAATCAATGCTATCATCCTGATCATCATCAACTTCACCGTCATTATCAGACACTGCCGTTTATGAAAATCCACTTCTCTCTCTCTCTTCTTAAAAGCACATGAAAGGAAGAGGAAAAAATATTCCGTAATGTACTCTCTCATAGAGTAAATATATCTCTCTGTCTTTTCCCTATCACTAATGTTCCTACGTCGTCTTCCACTGAAATGAAGGAAAATACCATTTCCCGTTATTCTAAGTAAACTCCGACGACAATCAGAAAACTGTTTTGTAGCAGCAGCAGTATTACCAATCTTGATACAACCAGTACCAGTACTTGTTGCCACTTTATTGTTGAGGTTGCTTTTTGGGTTCATTGCTTTTTGGAGCCTGGTAAGGTTCATCGTTCACAAATAACCAAGCACGCATTTAGGACAAGAGACAGCTCTAAGTCATCAGTATCACAATCAGCACCAGGCAGTGGTGGTGGTGATGCTGCTGATGAATGTGATCCTGTGTGTTACTATCTCTGGTGGTGGTGTATGGATGGTATGAGCATGAAAGTGAGTATGAAACCAAGCAATGTAGCATTTTATAATATATATTTATTTATATGTATACACTTAGGTATATGCATATCAGTATGCGCATACACATTATGCATAAATAGTGCAAAGTATAAATAAGACCAAAAATAAAAATTGAAAGAAAAAAAATCCTGTCATTTTTGTCCTCCCTCCTTGTCTTCTCTCAGGCTTTGCTAACAAAATGTGGATATATATAACCTCTGACAAGACCCGAATAAGCTTAAGAGCCACATGCCAATACATTATATATGCAATCCCAATACCAATTGCTACCATCACCACGACAAACCAAACCCATCATAAAACGGTAATTATCTCCCTTCACTCCATTAGCATCCATTTAGTAATTCAGTAAATTATGAATGTCCACAACAACCACTACCACAACTACACACTATGTACTACTATTGCCATATTATAATAATTAGGATTTCTATTGGGTATCCTCCTTCCGAGTAATGTCTTTTCATCCTTTTTCCTCCTCATTCAATTGTTTCTCTTTTGCTGCTGTCGCAAACTATGAATGAGAGAAATGTATACTACTATTTATCACCAAAATGAGTTGGTGTCTTGTTTCCTGTATTGGAAAACTTTTTTTTACTACTTTACTATTTTCCATCTTCACCTGAATCAATCTCCATAATAACCCAGTAAGTCACATATATATATGTAGCTTTGCTGTAGATGACAACAACATATTGTAATGAAAAAGAAAATATATGAGTATATGGATGTGAAAATCAACATTTGCCATTGCTATTGCCATGATCATATTGATAGTCACGCTATGAATGAGCTCATTTCTTTTTAAGCAACAAACCAATTACTGTCGTCTTGAGCCTTTTTCAGCTCTTTATTTTTGTCATTGGTCGCATCCTTTCCTTCATATTCTGTCTTATTGACTGATGGTGTTTTAGTATTACGGCGATGTCATTATTTTCAATGGATAATTTGATGACACAAAAATTTCTTTCTTTTTATTAATGCACACAAGTTGCATCTTACTCTCACTGCTTTTTAATAATAATAATAATAATAATAACCCAGCCACTTGTTGTTTTTAAACATTATTATGGGAGGCTTATGGGATGTTACACAAAAGAAGAAGATGAAGCTTGGAGAAAAAAATATAACAAGATGCAATATATAAATCGTTCACGTACTCCCTCATTTTACAGTATTTTTTTCGGGTGACGTAACCAACTGCTGCATGATCACTCTGTACGCACGGTACGTAAAAAAATGTAATACACAGATTGACGACGCAGAGCACAAGCATAGCGCAGCGCAACGTGCTCACAAACACAAAGGCTGATGCGACTGACTTGTTGACGAGGATGACACAGTATCTCACATACTTGTGCCATGATAATTCATCGCTAGTAAATTCCATACTTTTGACTGTGTCTGTTTGCCTGCCCTGCTGACGGTGAGGAGAAGGAGGAGAAGAGGACGGGGAACGGACCATTTTTGTCGCCGTCATCATCATCGTCTTCAAATGGAATACGGAGAAGAAAACCAATTTTTTTTTCTATTCAATTACTCAATATTTTTTGTAGGACAAGCCTGTTTGAAAAAAAAAGTAGTTTACCAACAGCTCTGCCACGAGGAGACTATATATACGTGTGGTGCAATGGGAAATCTCCAGCTCCAGAGCAAATGATGACAAAGTGATGGTGTGGCAGAAGCATCAGCAGCAAACAGCAGTGGTCGGTAATGCAAATAAGTTGTATGACTTTGTGGAATAAAGTTTGTTAACCATGTATATATAGTATATATTCTACTATGCACACTGACATGTGTGTATTTTTTATATATATTTAAACTCAAACATTCTTCGCCCCGTTCATAAATGCCATGAACTGTAGCAACAAGTCTTGTGCTTATTATGCAAAGACGAACTCTTGATAAACCTTTCCTGGTTTCCTTTCCAGAAGAAGAAGCTGAAACTGGTGATGTACTCACTCACAAAAGTTTATTTTCCAACCAGACTTTTCCCCTTTTTATCGTCCAAACCACTACACACAACCACCGTCATCATCATGATCATCACCACGAACCAGCCAACCAGATATTTCATAATAATATTTTTTTTATAGTGAAAAAAACCTAAAAGATACACAACACTAAACTATATATCGTAAGTATGCTGCTTGTTTACTTGAACAAGTATTAATAAAACCAAATACGTATTTCCAGATACATGATTTTTACCACATTTTACTGCTCTGCACTTAATAAAAAGATGATGAAAGAGGAATGGCCGTTTTTAGCCAGAGTAAATATAAAAAAAATTGATGATAAATCATAAATACATAAATAGGTATGTCTATATGTAGACAAATTTATTTTTACGGTCATTCACTGCCAGAGTGAGTTGTGGTGGTGGTGATGATGATATTACGTGAGTGACCCATCAAGTGACTGACTCTGACTGTTTGCACAATTTCTTTTTTCATTAATCAGTTGACTAGTATTTACGGAATGCCACCTCCCTGTCCAATTTAAATGATGCCATTGGAAAAGGAAATAAGAGGAAAAACAAGACTGAAATGGGTTTAAAGGAAAAAAAATCAAATAAAAAATGGAGGTAAGACGACGACGGAGGAGGACATGGAACTTTCGTTACGTTCCAAGCTTACGTGTCTTTTACCCGACCACCAAACTATTTCTTTTTTCATGAATGATGCAAAAAAAATTATTGTAAAACAAAATGAATTTAAATACTACATTAATACTACAGCCACTTGTGTTTCTTCATTCAAGTAATATATCAGATCATGTCTGATCAAACATGACTTGACATGCTGTAAATATTATTATTATTATTATATGCCTGCTCCTGGCCATTCTTTTGTCTTTTATCGCGAGGAATCAATGACTTTTAAGGTTTAATTCACTTGTTCTCATTGACAAGGGGTTAAATATTGTACACACACACACACATAAATAACCTATGCAGCAGTATATTACACATGGGTATATATAAAAAAATCCTGCTTGTTTAGTGCACTGAATTACATTACTGCATACCAAAGAATGCTTAAAAAAGAGTGTGTGAGAGAGAGAGGGAGAGAGAAGGGGGAGCGATAACAGATAATGAATAAGAGATAGCCAAAAAGAATTACAGATAACGAGAGGATAACGTAATATGATTATCATTATTATTTTTTATTATTACTCTACTCCCGATAAAAATCATTATTGTGCACATTGTAAAGGAAGCTCAAAGCTCAAAGAATTTTTTTTGTAGTTTTTTCTTATTGTTATTATGTTTTTTTTTGCAGAAAAAAAGTCATATTATTTCTTTGGCAGTAGAAGCATGACAGGCAAGCATGTTCATAATAATAATATTAATAATAATACTAAAATGTTACGCTACACGACACGACAGTGTGCAAAACTTTTTTTCTTCTTTTTTTATCCTTTGTCCATGCAACAGGCAAACAACACAAGTCTAAACGAAGAACGGTGGTCTTGTGCTGAAAAAAGACTGTTGTCGTACTCAACAAGTTGTTGTATTAATGGAGCAACACATGTTTATTTTATGCGAAGAGTTTAAGATGTTGTATACCGCCCCTATCATCATGATAATACATGGCAAAGCTATATATTATACGATCGCGTATTCTTACAACTATTTCCACTACTGGTTTATCTAACAGTATTTTATGATGATAATGATGGTTGTTTCTGGAGTTCACAAAGAGGTTAAGTGTTTTTATGACTTGAGTTGGTGGATGATAAAGTTTAGACATTTTTTTATAACACTTAAAAATATATAACAGCAGCAACACCACAATATTTTGATGATTTTGATAAAGCACTAGGAAATATATTTTTTAGCAATGTAATTTATTTACAGAGGAACTAAGGGTATTTTATATTGTTTGTTGTATTTACCTAGCAAGTGTGCAAGTGCCTTTCCAGGAAATTTGAGCATAGTGATTGGGGGCTCAGGAAGTAGTCCTGAAACACTATCATCACTATACTCTTGGGTCAAATCCCGACCAGCTTCCTGAGCTTCACGAAAAGCTTCCAATTTCAATTTCTGATGACGCTTGCTGGCCAAATGCTCCTTGATCCGATCTGACCGAGCCCCAATGGACTGGCAGCAAAAGCGACAGACCAGGATGCGCACTAGTTGCCCATCCCGAATTATAGAGCGTGAGGTGAAATCCACTCGATTTTCTGCTGCGTATTCATCAACACCCTTCCGCTTTCTTCCATTCCCCTTGGTGGGGCGCCCACCATGGGACAAAAACATGTGAGACATACTTGCGTTTATTTTTTTTTGCTACTTTCCCACTTGTTGATCAAACAACGTGCACAAAAAAATATGCAGACACAAAGAGAGAGATGTAGAAAACAAACTTTGTTTTAACTTTGTAAAAAAAAACTTTTAACAATAACAGTAGCCTTCAAATAAAAAATAATAAATGTATCACACTGAGTTGTGTATAAAGTATTACAAATATTATTATTATTATTACAAAATTCACACACAAAAAAAAACTTTGTCCAGTNAAAAAAAACTTTGTCCAGTCTTCCACTTGTGGAATGGTAGCGATATATACTCTATTAATAATTACTTTGTACTAGGAATATCCATCCTATCCTTCACTATTAATACGTACACAAATATCAAAATGTATTTCCATTATACAAACTTTCACCGCGAGCCATTAAACTTTTTTATGTCAGTAAATGACAAAAAAAAATAATAAACAAAACAGCAACAACAAACCAAAACAAGCACTTTTTGTAGAAACAACAAACGCGCCTTTCTCACAAATATTTTAACGGCGTTATCCTTTTACTTTTCCCCAAAAAATATTATCATCTATCGTAATAGTCAAAAAAAAATTTGTAAACAAGGTCACATTAATAATAATGAACGACAACAAGTACTTTTTGCATATGCAAACTCATGATCCATAATGACATGTGTTTTTGGAATGTGTAAACTCATGGAAAAAAACTGGAAAATGAATTTGGAAGGAGAAATCTCCAAAAAAAAAGAAGAAGATTGCCTCCTTTAAATGGTGGCTAATCTAAAGTCGGTATTTAATCGAGGATGTATAGTAAAATGTTGAGCCGAGAAACCATGATGCTTGTCGGGTGGAATGCAAAACTGAACTGAACTGAAGTTCAAAGTGGTTGAATCGGATACACACACACACACACACGCAGATGTACATACGTAAACAACAGGACGGTCGAAACGTTCATCTACTGTGTTGCTTCAACAACCGCGTGCACTGGCAGCAATCAAACAAAAAAAAGATACAGGGAGGGACAAAGTGAACGATACGATAGCACGGCAAACCACCAAGAGTGCTAGCAGCACACAAAACCACTTGCTTACAAACTCGCATTTGCTTTACAATGAGAAGAGAGGAGAATGAGGAGATATATCATAGAGGATAAACATTGTACACACAAAAATATGCAACTTCTCTCACGTTCATCATAGTCCCCATCTTTTACGTGAACCACCACCACGACTCGAATCTATTTATGTATGTACCGTGTATATAGATATAATATTCATTCTACAATTTAGCGGTGCGGTGGTGGTGGTGGTACCCATATACTCGCATATATACAATTCAACAGTGAGAGAGAGTAATCTTTTAAAGTAAGTTACTTTACAAATATTATTTACTATCCACCACAGACTGGCTCACTGACTGATTCTCATCATGTGTTTTTCCCAACCAAAAAATGTGCTACACTCATGATGATGTTGATGATGATGATGATGATAGTATGATTAGTAAGAAGAAGAAGAATCTCTTGTACTGATACACAAATAGTATCTGTTTTGCCTCTCATTGTCAGTTGTATGAATGGCTTAGGAGAAGAATGTAATGATGATAATGATGATGATAATGATGATGAGTTTATATTGTTTTGATGTAGGTATTTGCAGCAATGTTATATGGGTTTCTTACTAATTTAGTAGAGAAATAAATATTAAGCCAGGTTAAGCAATCAAAAATGCACTTGAATAGTGGCTGCAACAGCAACAACAACAATTCTACTGCCTCACACTACCCAGAGGAGGGTTTTCATTCAATAATGAGCAGAAATGCTCATGTGTATTGTAAACTACTTGTTGCACTTTAGTCGTCCCGTCCTTTGAAACTGGGGTTCGTGGACAAGATCATCCGAAAATTTAATAATTTAGTAATTTCATAGTGTAGCACCTTCATTCCAGTACAATCGCAGGTTTTGTCCAGGTGAAACGGGGTAAAACGAGTTTCATCAACGAGAGAAATGGGGAGGGAAATTCATGGGAAATGGAGGAAGCACAGTTTCATGATTTCATTTTTTTTAAACGAACTAGCCGATAACCATTTGCAATAACCGAAAATTTCCGTTTTTTATTATCCATGTTAATTATTTTATCAAATTGCTGGTAAATGTTAGCATGGATCAATAACTCATGATGTTTAGCATAATATTTAAACAGCTCAGTACATTCTGCTTACAGCAAAAACATTTAATTTACTCTGGTTATAAATGTCATAAACATTATACATGCACTAAACAAAGATTACACTATGCTTTATTTGTATAAAATTATGTAACATTATTTGGTTCCATACTTATTAAAATGACATGGAGGTTGTACACATGCATGCACCTATGGCGCGCCATGAAGACCTAGAAAAACCTTCTTTGCCACGAGTCACCTCAATCCACGACAATTTCCTTTTGTTTGGTGATGGAGATCTTTATGATAGCGATAAATTGCAAAACCATCATCCTATCATGAAGGAACAGAACGGGAGACGAATTTGGAAGTTGGTTATATGTTTACTTTTGTAGTTTGAGATCATCAGCTCAATTGAGGATTTTTTTTTCTGACTTGTGCTATGCTGCTTTGCTACACCTACTACTGCTGAAATACAACAGTGCTTCTTATGGAGCTGAAACATACATTGTTGTAAATACACATAGCATTTTAAAACGTGAAAAAACCCCGTATACAGTTTGTTTGGTAGTTGGTGGAATCGTGGAGGATCCTTCTTCTGAAAGACCAGTTAGGTAGGATTTTAGCAGTCTCATCATCACCACCACCACCACCACGGTATTCACCATTATTATGGCAAGTGATTGTTCTTTATACTTTACAACAACAGTGCAGTAGTGTGTCTTATATATTCAAAGCAGTTCAGCAGTGCAATGCAACGCCAGACGTTTTTATGGCTGTAACGAAGGGTAAGGAAAAAAGTGACTAGACGGACGGGCAGAGAGGAGCAACAAGAGAACAAGATGGACATACATATCCACCGACCCACCGAACTAGTACCCATTAGGTATGTAAAAGCCGCTGCTGCAGTAGACGCACTTACTTACATACTTACCTGACCACCTACATACACACAAACACAGCAGCAGCATAAAATAATACAATGCTATATATGAAATGAAGTCAACCAGCAACAAAAACAAACAGCATCTTCAGCAGCAGCCCAAAAATGAAATGAATGAGGAGCCTGTAGCATGCGTATATAACGTGGATGATGATGATGAAAAGCCTTACTTTTTTTTAGGAGATATTGGGAGCGCGCAGTGAGGGAGCTTTTTATAAATGCATGTATTTATTGACGAAATACAATTTTCAATTTCTTGCTTACGAAATTGGCAAATTGCTATTCTAATTTTCTGTCATAGGAATTGGAAAAAAATATAATTGAAATTTGTGACAAAAAGTTTACATTTTTAATAATGACGAATAGCATTAATTAAAAAATTTCTGTTTGATTTCAGATTTCATTAGGGAGCTTTTAATGAAACAAACATTTTTTTACAAAATGTGTGTTTCCATTATTACCACCTGTAAATTCGTCATCGCATAAATTTACATCCTTAAAGCATAAAAGTTGGTAAAAGACAATAACCAATTGCGCAACAATGCCATCATCTTTTTCTTATTTAACACAAAATATTATTATTACACTCGTCAATGTTTGCGGTAATCCTGATTGATTATATATGAGTTTAATAAGTAATTGTACTGTGACAACAAGCAACAAAACTGAGCCTATGAATGAATGAACCTCTTGAACAAAATTAATAAGATGAAGAGCATCTCAAGTTGATTATTGCATCGCAGCCTTGTGTTGGGATATAAGCTCACTGTAAAAACGAGAACGATGTGTATAGGGCCGACGTTGATTCATTCATGAGATTGTTAGAGCAGGCAAAAATGAACATATATATGAATGTATGTATGTAACTACAAAACCTGATGGTTAAACTAAACCTACTTTACACACATGTACATGTATACTACATGTTAAGGTGTATTATATATGCGTATCTACATATTAAAGAATGAATACCTTTTTTGCCATTAATAATAATATTTTTTTTTGTTTTGACAAAAATATGTATCTTCTTTTGGCCGCTCATTCATGGTTTCTAGTATGTTTTCTTGATATACTCATTATGTTTCACTTTCTTGGATTAAATAATGATTTTTTTTTTAAATTGCGTACCTGTTAATGTTTCATATAAATGTAATTTATTATTCATCTCATAATATTGTACGTTGCTTTCCTAAATTGAATGTAGAATTTCAATGATTTCATAAAAAATATGGAAAAAATAAATCGGATTGTTTGGAAAAAAGGCAAGTTGCAAACATGTTGTTTTATGCAAGGCATAAATATTTATGGGTGGGAGTATAGCAAAAGCATTGACACCACCACAGTATTTACGCCAGTATGGAATCCATAGAAAATAGATAGATTACAGCAGTTACATATCGCGTTTCTACATGTAGCAGGGTGGAGACTATTAGCAAGAATCCAAAGACAGGGGTTTGCATGCTTCTCCAATCCTGGCGTTGCCCTGGCAGAATCCTCACCCGGTTCACGCCACACAAAAAAAACGAAACGCCATCACTTCTTATCAAACATGAGCACTATAGTATCAAATATCCAAGGTTGACGAATGCATGACCAATACAAGATGAAGTCTGTCTCTGTACAAATTCTACTCCTCGCCTGACAGCTCTCTACAAATACAATATATTATGCGATGATATAATATATGAAAATAAAAATAATATTTGAGGCGTATTGGAATGTAAAAAAACGTATAATCTTATGACGGCAATCCTATATTTCATTTAACTACTTACTTGGAAAAATGGTGATGTTTTATACTCTTTCGCAATAATGTTTTAAAAAAATAATATGTGAAACGAACGATCATACAGTTTGACTCCGGCAAGGGTCCCGAATTTTCTCACAGTTTTTACTTCTGCCGCCGGTGACCTTTTTTATGCAAGAATAGGGTAAGTTATGTATATATACATTTGCGCACTAGCTGTCTCGGTGAAATGTATCCATTCATCAATTCTGTTTGGGGGAAACTCTGACATTAACATTACAGGCAACACGTGTGTTGAAATCATAGCAGAGAGTGCTGAGAAAATCCGAGTTGAAAATGACATTCCATTTTTACAGTCGGGTAAAATTATTGAAGCGAGTGAAAAATGTTCTAAATTTTGGTAATCATGAATATTATGCGCATACACACAAGTTATATAAAATACGAATTCATTTTCTACTTGATGAAGTAAAAAGTACTTATTCCTAATGGTAAATTATTGAACCCTATATAAAAACGACATGACAATTTTCCCCAGAGTACAATCACCCTGTCTTTTCTCCACTTAATATTCAGTATGATATATATAAATGATTCGAGCATAAACACACAACAGCAACATGTAGATAAATTAGACCAAGTTCTCTTTGGAAGAAGATAAGACAATATGAGATTAAAATATCCTGATGAACCGTATAAAATTTTTCCGTGGTTAAATCAGTTCATGGAAATACTTAACTCTCTGACATCTGGAAAATCCAAATAATATATTTTTTTCATTGAGGAAAAGAGAGCTGCTTGTTGTTTGTTTGAAACATGCCTGGTAATTTAGGCATTTAGTGAGGATTTATACTACACTGCAGACATGCAGACATAGACAAGCACACATTTTCCGTTTCGCAATACCACACCACAAGAAAAATAAAACTATCCGATCATGTGCAATAGTAGTGGTGGATATATGTATGGTGTGTGTGTGTTTGTGTGGGTGATATTTTTATCTATCTGAAACAAATAGGAGCTTTCTACTAATAATGATAATGACAAATACAGTGGATATAATAAGTATGCTGGATAGTTGGCAGTGATGGTGATGATGACAAATCAAGAAATAATAATAATTCAGTCATCAGAATAATATCATAAATCCATGTTAGTCACCCATCCTCTTTCGTAGATATTTTGGGTATTAAAACTATTTAGGTATTCTTACGTACGTAATATTACTACACAACTTGGATTTTAAAGTAATGTATAGTAAAACCCGAGCAATGTAAATAGACTACTACAACTACTGTCTTTGAGCCATTAAGCTATTAGCTCTGTATTTATCCATGAAACAATTTAAAGAGTAAATCAGGGAATAAAATAATATTCAGAGAATTGGTTCATGAATGTCCCATGATCGGTGAGTTATGCTATGTGGCATCATCGACAGAACGACAAAATGAGGGTTGGGACCACGAGAAATGGGGATAAAGCAGCAAATAAAAAAATGTATTCCTTTCCTTCTTGATTACTGATTAGCGTCACTTCGTAATATGCTGGACCAGATTATTGTTATTTCTAAAAAGCTACATGCTGCAGCAGAAAGTTGTGTAAATACCCAGTACCTTGGAAGCAGCCATGAAGGCTTGCACTCTAAATGGAACACCCAACCCAAAGACGTTGTTGTTCAACTTTTGTCATTCTCATAAACACCAACAAAAATTTGTTTGCTGGTGATGGTGACCACAAACAGGAATGCCGGGGAAGTACGTTTCGTGTTCTACTTAAGCAAGAAAGAAAAAAAAGTGACAACGATCACTACAACTACAGTGTTAAAAGAGCCTTTATATGTATTCCTTATGACAAGGATAGAGCAGCAACTTTTATTAGTTGGTGTGAAGGGTCAGAGTCCAACTCAATCAGCAATCACCACCATCCGCGGCAGAAGTGGTCGTCAGCATTATAAACATCGTCATCATCGCGAGCAGAAGAGACGGATTTGTAAATTGAGGAAAAAGTATTTAAGTGACTCACTCAAAAATGTAATGCACACACTACCAACAACACGGCTCAAAAGACTCAATCACAATAATACACCTACCAACCAATATACTAAACTAACAATCATAACAAGTCATCAGTATAAATATGGGAGAATTTTTCTTGGCGAGATAACAACATTTTCTTCTCTTTCTCGAAGAAACCTCTCGTAACATTCATTTTTTCCTTTAAAATGATAAGAAATCCCTGACGAAAAAAATATATATACCCATGTTACCAAATCATAAATAAAACTTGAATATTTGTGCTGCTTGCTCACTCCATTTTATCAGTCAAGTAGGCAGAGTGGCAACGTAACTAATAACAAAAAAAGACATTGAGAAACGGAGTGAGTACATGTTAATAATATGAAAGTCGTTTTGAGTTTTGTCCGAGATGTCTGAAATCTCGGAGAATCCGTTATATACCAAATATTATTTTCGTATATCCAAATGTTTCCTTTCCACCAAGAAACATACAGAAAAAATGTATACAACATGCATAATATTTATACAGATAAAATATTATGATGATTATGTATGCCTGGTCTTTGGCTAGTCGGGTTTATATTCCTCCTTTTCCTTTTCTTGTGAATATTTTACCAACATTGCTTGTTAAGGATATATTGATTGCCTTTATGTCACAATTTACTATCAGAACTTTGAGCAGTTCACCGCAAAAATGGAATGAAATGAGACAAATGCACAATTCATAATAATAATATTAACAGTCGTGCTATACAAAAGCACATATTTATAGGGCAATATAAGTACCCAAAATTGTTTGTATACAAGAAGTAAGTTGCATATATTGTTTTCCCAAGAAATTTTTTTTTTGGGAGACAAGGAATAAGGAAGGAAGAAAGGAAAAGGAGGAATGGGCATTTTTCTTCTACTTTTCTTACCCAAACATGAGGATCGGTTGAACCACTTCACTGTATTAGCTGACTTTTTATGATAAGGGAAATTCCAACTTGACAACTCCACAGAGAGGGTAATACTACAGATGCAATATTATACACGTAAGTTTCATGACCTTCTTTCTGTTGGGTTGTAAAAGAAAAAAAATATATTTTACGGGCAGTTTGCATTTATGTATGTGGCAATATACATTTCTAGTCTCAAAGTGCATGGGAAAAAAAGAACCCGACGCGGGTATCAAAGCCAGCTGAAGGAGACGTAAAAGACGGAAGTTGAATGAGAAATCCCTTGAAAAGCCCATCTCACATAAAATCCGTCGTCTCCTCTCTCTCTCAATACTTTATGCCAGCTTACTTCTCTCACAACAACAATCAACAATGCAAGTTC
>JAITYZ010003470.1:0-14383 GCA_027744595.1 Paronellides praefectus | reverse complement strand
AAAATGTTGCATGTATTATTATTGAGGTTGCCCTTGTTTTTGTGTTTTCTGGCAGTATACAAAAATATATTGGTTATAGAAATATATTATTATACATTTTTATAGTGATTTAAATATTCGTGCCAAACTACCATTATTAAAAAAGTTATACTTTTTGCTATTTTTAATGTGAAACAATATATGACTGTTCCGTATCTTATCTTTTAAAGTCAAAATATGAAAATCAGTGCGCAGTATCCATAAATTTAAGATGGCTTTTCATATACAGACAAGATTTAAAGATGAATATTTTATGCAGCAGACCGGTTTATTATAAAAATATCCACATCTAAAACTTTCATTTTTTTGAAGGCGCATCAAGACAAGCCATCCAAACCAAATCGCATCTTCCTCCTTTTTGTAATCTAATTCTAGCAAAGTTGTTTTTTACTTTATACTCGAGAGGGATCAAATAAAAGTTGTCGAAAAATCCTCTATACATGTGATTTTTATGGAATAGAACATGGATAACTTTTTTTGATGAAATTTTGCCAACATTATCCTAAATTGGGGTACTTAATGCATAAATACAAAAACGATTTAGCAAAAGTTTCAAAAAATAATCGCACATTATGTACCTAACAATCAAATAAGGAGTTTTTTTTAAAGGAAACCTTCGTTCATAAATCAAATCCTGATCGATATTCGCCAACAATAAAATCAGCAAAAGAAACAAGGATGCATGTGATGTGGTGGATGCGCCTGCTCCATGTTTGGAAAAAAGAAAGTAGTTTGCGTATTCACAAATGCACAAAATGGGCAAATAAATTGTCTCATTCAGCAACAACAACAACAGTTTTTATAAATGTCTGTAATGGAGATAGTAAAGCAACGTTGCAACGTTTTGAAGATGAAGATTTTTAAACAGTTTTTTGTCAGGCAATCAATAGTTTTGCATAGTAATATAACTATGTTTTCGGGTGGACGGATTCTTATGGTTCCGTCAAAGATGGCTTTATTTGAATGTAAATTCATATTTTGTGGAAATTTCAACAACCCTTCTCATTGTGCCAAATACATCAGAATAGCTTTATGCTTATCTTTAAATTCCAATTATGTTGTTGTTTGTATGAAGTTGGTGCGTTGTTATTATTTTACTATTATACGTCATGTGACTTCCTTTTTGACAGACACGCTCTTTTCATTACCCAAAAAACATGAGATCGAGTGTGTAAATAGCTCTGACAGAAAGCTTGTTTTCCAAGAATTATGTGTGATAGCGTGCTTAAATGTAATAGTAGATGTGCTGTAGATAAGTAATTTGGACAATGACCCATGTTTTACTCTTGCATTGATAAATAATTTGTTGGGTGGTTCATGTATTTTAGTATCAACGACGTGATACAATATTTTATATTATAATTATACTAGCTAGTGATGGTGATATACTTGCTTACATCCTAAAGATGTGCTACTCCAGCACACTGAATGATTACACTGTTGCTTTTGCTTTGCCGTTTGGGAGTTATGTGTGTGTTGTGTGGGATTACAATAATTGCTGCTTGTCAACTGTAAAAAAGAAATGCATACTAAATACGACGAGTACTAGCACATAACACACGTAACATTAATAAAAAGAGAAGAAATGGGCATGTTTAATTAGTATTCTGAATGAGGAAAGTTTTTTTTCCTTTGGAGCTTTTATCGTTACAGAAAACTTGTTGATAAAACAAATGTTAAAAGGTGAATGTGTAATTGGGTAATCCAACACCACCGCAACATCACCGTCAACGTTTATTAAACCTGCTACATCTTTTTTTTGCAAAGGTTGACAAGAATAATTGTACGAGACAATGAGGCATTATGGTAATGCACAAATAAATTTTCTTACGTTGCAAGTATTGTTCTTGTGTGGTTTTGGTTTGTAAAGTAAAATAATATGTGTTACCGTGTGTTTGTGTAAAACAATAAGCTGTTGTAAGATTTGGTTTCTTAATGAAATTACGATAGCTTGATGGTAGGTATGCATTGATTCTTTTAATATTTTACAACCTGAAACACACAAGAGCTCATCTTTGTAAATGCCAAAATGTCATTAAATTTGCATTTATTGTATTTTGTACAAAAAAATACGTTTACTTAAATGCATATCTTGATCAAAAGCATATTTTTTTTAAAGTGAAGGAATTCTTTTAATGTATTCAATGTTACGCATCCTTTGTGCTTTTACAGCCGACAATGAATGCATGGTTATCTAACCATTATAAATCGAGGAAATAAACAAAAGAGATATTTGGTTTCTTTAACCTGTCTGATATGTCATTCGTTGAGGCCCTGTGGGAAAATATATTTATGTAAAATAAAGCAGGAAGTACGGAAATTTACGATGTGATTTGGGAATCCTCAATTACAGCACTATGAATTTTTTTTAAGTGTTTTAGTAGAAAATGCTTTTACACTGTTTATTAATTATCTTGTAAAATGAAACTTTCAGTTAATCCGTTACATTGAAAAGTGGAATTTAAATAGGTAAATATTTTAAATTTTTGTCTGTGATGAATTTCTAAACCGAAGGAGATACATATAATATAACCCACCCTACATACATTAAATTTACCTGTATAATAACAACAAATAAAGAAACAAGACTAACGACCTAAAAATGTTGTTGGCTACAGGGGACAGCTTTAAGGGTTCCTGAAACAAAGTTTTGTTGTTTTGTGTGTGTGGCTACCTTTCACACAACTTTCATAAAAACACATTTTCTTGCAAGAAAAAATAAATATGTTGTAGGAAATATACCTACTTAAGATACTTAAACATATTTATCTTTTATGCTTTCATAATCATAATCACATTCCGGTACATGTCATAAGTATGAGCCAACAGCCCACACACGTGCTAGTTTTTTTCCGCGTGTTTCTTGTAAGAATGAAAATAATGTATTAATGTTAATGCTGGTAAGAAGAAGAGACACAAATGCGGAACATGCCTTTCACATAAACAGCCAAAAAATGACCATCATTTTCTTTCAAAACAACACAACGGTCATAAACATGTTGTTTACTAATGCATAAATGTGTGTTCCGTGTGTGCAAAATGTCTTGTCAGAAAGAGATAGAGAGAGACGGTTTCTAAAACTTGGCCATTTTGAACATGGGTATATTTTGTGATATACATACAAAGAGAAGAGCAGCAGAAGGTGCCGCTCTCCAGAATCAAAAAGCATGTGAACATAAACAAAAGTTAGTTTCTTTCTTTCCATCCTTCCCCAGCCGTAGGTCAATTGAAGTTTTGTGTATGAAAGTACAATGAAATTATTATTACGCTTCATTTAAACATATTTTATCTATTTTATCATCTAAACGCTATCTCATTGGAGTTACTTTCTGGACGCGTGAAAGTTGCCATAAATGATAAAATAAGAGAAGTAGAATGCTCACTTTCTTTTGCGTCCATTTGGTAGAGTATTAAAGTTCACGACAACGTCACATAAAAAGGCAAGGTAGCAAAAAAAATATTCATAACCACTACGGACAATATGGCTACACATTCGCCAACATTTTGTCATGTCATTTTTTTGTTGCTACTTTTTTATTGATTGCGACAGCACGGCACAAACACAAAATACCGACAACTTGCCATAAGTTGTAAGTAGCAACTAGTAGTGCCTCTTTTTATTAGTTCCTATGAAGCTTCATAATATGTAGCACTTTTCTTCAAACTCTCCTTGTAACACAATAACATAAAATTTTGTTGCTACTATATTTTTGACCGCTGCTGTTTGCACTACTTTGCATTTGAATGTCGTGTCAGACAAGTTTCTACTTTGAAAAACAGGGGAGAAAAGAATAAAACTTTTATTGTATTTTTTACTTTGACGCCTCTCTTCTTCTGTTGCTCCCTGTAATTTGGATACTTATTCCATTTAAAACGTAAATATATGCTTGTGAAATGGATATATATGCAGAACACAAGTTGTTTGTATGCTGTCTGCTGTCTTTGTATCAGGCTAACACAAACTTTGGGTACGTATGGCAAGTGGCAAGTACAAAAAAGTGAAAGCGCTATTTACAATTTTGAAAGTTTTTATTTGTTTTCTCTCACATTTTATTTGATAACTGGAACGGAAACCGCCTCGTTTAAAGCAAGACGCGAAAAGAAGAGCTTGAACTACGGTAAAAACTTTGCTTACGAAACTCCTTTTTATTCCCATTCCCAACCATTATGACATGGGTACTTCGAAGCAAGTTCCTTACTTTCAGTTTCAGTCATTTATTGTGTTTAACACATGCATTAAAATTATGATGGTAAAAGAGCCTCACAGAATTACACGAAGTGGAGACATGTATTTTTTTATAATATAGTAAATTCACAACAAAAATAATCTTACGTTATGTTTATAAATTATATGGTTCGTGTCAAATATATCCGTTAAGGTGACGAACCAATTATTACTTGATCAAAAGTATAGGATTTATTTCACCAAACACTTGACTTGTTGTACCATCAAAGTGTAGTTAGCAATTTAGCATAATGCCCCAAAGGAAATGAATTGATTTGCACGCTTACGTTCTCCCAGGTTATTTTAGAACGTGGGAGTGAAAGCGGATCTATTCACTTTTCATCATGTCCGACGTAGATGAGTGATTAATTTAGTATAAATACATAGGTAGCTAAAGTCATGTTGTGGCCACCTTATCATTCGCTCATATCATCGTGAGTCATCAATGAACCGCTAATGAAGTTGATGACCACACTCACTTTATATGGTCTTGACGTGATGCTGTCGCATGTCGTTCTGATTTGATGAAAACGCCTACCTATCATTTCTTTTGCGTCTACAACATCCATACTCTCTCTCTTCTCCGTGTATGTATGCCTAGAAAGTTTATTTTTTTGTGGGCGACCGGCATACATTGTCCAGATTCAATAATTTCTACTTTCATATGACTCACCTGCAAAATATTATTATTTAAAGGCACATGCCGTGTGTTCGCAAATTTCATCTGTATTATGATAAGTCCAATGATTAACAGGTTTTTTGTGTAACAGTGTTGATGTTATTCATGATTATATTGTTGGATCCTCCTGCACAACGAGATGCTGGTACATTTACAAATTTATCCAAAGCTATTCGAGAATTTATCTTGTCCGCGTGTATACATTTTTATAGGCGTTCACAAACTTGGTATATTATAAACACATCGTAGTTACCATTTACAAAGTACTTAATTTTTCCCGTCTTCCCGTAAAAGCAAGTGTCTATAAATAAAAGTAAGAGAAACTAGAATTTCTCCAGATTTTTCTCCTTTCTTCAAATGTTTACTGTTCAACATGGCATCTGCTAATTTTGTTGCTTCTTTACTTTTTTCTTCTACGTATTTTTTGTTACCCTTAATGATGAGGTTTTGTTGCTGTTGGGGCTACACTACTACTCACATTCATTCACATATTTCTCACACTCAAGTAAGTACTTAAGAAATTATGTTGTGCAACTTTCTTCTGGTTGTTGGCTCCTTTCTTTTCTTTTTTTCTATGAGTGGAGTCTTCAGTAACTGCCCACTAGGAAAAAACACAAAAATACTTTTTCAACAACTTCTTCTTCTTCTGGGCAAGACGAAAGAGAAAAAATTAAAAAGAGTGTGCATGATGACACACGTGTGTAATTGAAAGAAGGAGTACGTACATATAAATACATATAACAAGTTTAGAAGCAATACTTTTATTTAACACATTAACCTTTTATGTATGTTTTATCTTATGAAAAATATGGTGCTCTGCTAACAAATGTGTACATACAAGCTCACAAAAGTACCTCTTTGAAAAAGTATTAAAACGAGAAACGAAAGTTTAGGTGAATGCATCTGGTGAAGCAAAAGACGACATTCCTTTTTTTATGATAGTTAGTTACATAATGTGTAGACATAGGTATGCTTACTATTTACTGCCACTCACCTGCTTCTGAACATATTCATCGAATTCAGGAGTCTAGTGTCACTCCAGCCTTGTAAAGCAACCATATTGGATACTCTGCGGGCGCCGTAGGGATATCCAGTGCATTCCAAAATATGCCAACTAAATATACATATCTACCCATTTATAAAGTTACGTTTTCCACGCATTCCAGGTTTATCTAAGGACACATTACTCACATTCGTAATTAATAATATGGAATCGGTTATTGTGTTCCTTTTATCTATAATGTTCGATTTTAATGTGTATCGGAAAAGAACAAGACAATATTGGTATCATAACTTTGTATTTTGGTTACCAGAAAAATAGGACTGAAAAGGAGACCGGAGTCCAATGGAAAAAGTATATATGGTGTCATATGTGATATTATCATGGATATACTTATATTTCGAACGGTAAACATTCTGCAAGAATATTCGATACTGCTAAAATAAAGAGCTTTTACTTTCACGAAGAAATAAATGTTTTTACGCATTTACATATTTTACCTTTATTCGTACAATAACGCACACTTTACAACAATCCTCAACCCTTGTCCTTTTCTCTCACATACCAAAAGAATGCCTTTATATAGTCTTTTGCCATCCATTAGAACCTCTGTATTTTTTGTCATATGAACACAAGCAGAGCTATCACTGTGTAGATCGGAATCAGGGGCTAAAATTTACTTACTGACGACGGGTGTATTTCTAAAGGGACAGGGACAAGCAACCAACGAATTGACAACTGAATCACCCAAGTTGGCGATGACGGCAATGCACTGTATTAACATTCATACATAGACGTTATACATAGAAGCATATGAAAGCCTCATACAAGCATAGGTGAAACAGGTGAAGTAGAATATTCTTTTTAATGAAACAAGTGTCTTAAAAATAGGCTGAGCACTCCTTACTCTGAAGTTTGCATTTTGGAAACGAGGATGTATGTATGTACGTAAAAGCATAAATGTGAGTACGAATGTACACAAATGTTGCGTGTACATATAAGCTACCCATAATAATACGTGTGTTTCATGGAATGGATTCCTTTTTCTTATGAAACGGCGTAAGGTCAATTTCCCCATTGAATGAGGCGTTATGCATAATGTATGTAAAATGCAAAGTGGGCAGTATATAGTCAATAGTGCAAGTTGCTTGAGAAAAAAGTTACTCCATTTAAGTGATTTCTTTTTTTGTTTGCGCGATGTCTCCGTATGGTTTCCTATTCATTGGGTTGGCATTGGGAAGAACATAATATAAGAATATACAAACTTTCCTTAAGTTAAAGAAATAATATACAAGATAGGAGGACTAAGAGAAAAAAATTTACCTATTCTTTTTGCAGTTCAAAGGAATAATGGTAAAGCGGGACAATAAGTTTGATAATATTGCAGAATGGGTTTGTATTCATGTAAAAAAATAGGTACACCAAAGGAGAAAACACAAAACTTGGAACATGGTGAAAGTAAAGCAGCTTTACATATGTATTGCCTACTTTTTGCCTGCCTGCATATTATAGTACGTACTCCCCCCGCCGTATAAGCCTCTCTGAATATCATAGAGCAGACTAAGAGAACACTGTACATATACATATATATCTCCAATATACACATAATCTGGAATAGTCCCAATCTTTCCCCCAATGCTTGCCTAAATGTACACACACCAAAGGGCTTTATCATCCAGCTAAGTCAGATATACCGCACAGCAGCTCACTCGCAATGTTTTTCGGACTATGATATTATGAAGGTGCTTTCGGTTCAGTTTTTAGTATATATATACACATGGTACGTAACGTATAGGACCACCACCACCATAGCTCAATCTCAAGCTTGTCCGGAGCTCAACAATAAAAAGGCTCAAGCAGGTGGCTCTCCTTCCACATTCTCTTTCAGCTCTCAACCTCGAACACTTCTCCTCCAGTTGTGACAGACCGTGGAAAAGCATCGTACCCTCAAATATAGAGTTTTGAACTGCAAAGGACCATTTGGTTTTGTTCATAAAGGATTTTACAGCACAACATATAGTATAACAAGTCAGGGCAAAGGAGACGACGACGACCAAGTGAAAAAGGAAGGAAAACTCTGTTTTTCTCATCATACACTTTCGAGAGAGGCAGTAGTCGGTGCAGAAAATTTTACAAGTCCCAAGTTACTCAGTCTCGTTGGAAGAACGGTGCTGACTGACACACACTGTACACACGCTTTCCTCTCTTTCGCTCTTCAAACTTATTCTCATGTTCCTCCATTTTCACAAAGAGAGAGAGCAGATTTGCTGAAGCTGAAGCACATTGAATGAGAAGCAACTTCCAGCAGCTTTTTTCCTCTTTCTCACTCGCATTCCCGGAGAAGTAGATAGAGGAAACGAGAGATGCTGGCAAGCAAAGAGAAACATACTCACTCATAGAAAAGCAGGAAAACTTTCCGGTTTTGCCAACAGTCTTTACATAGAACCCTGGAAGGGAAGTTTGCTGCTTTTTCTCTGGAAAATATCGAGAGAGAAAAGAGAAAAAGCAAGCGAGCGGGTAAAACGCAACTCCCCACAGGTTCCTCTCATTTTTTATTTCTGTACACAAACAGAATCTTGTTCCCATTTTCTCTCTCTCTCACTTCCAAGTTCCATTTCCGTCTCGTGTTTTTAAAATGTTTTTGGACAGGAGTAGTTAGAGAATCTCGCTCCCCAAGAAAAACTAACTAAGTAAGTATGTAAACAGATAGTTTTATGGACTTTTAGTTCCTCTTCCAAATTAAAATAAAGTAACTAGGAAATTTTGCTCGCTCCGGTGCTGGTTCTCTGGTAGTTCCTGTGTGTGCCACTTACTTATATACTATTACTAACTATCCAAGTCGTTAAAATACGTGCAAAGACTACTACGAAAAATAAACACTTTCTGTAACATTTTTTCTCTCTACCGTTATATATATCTATCTACCTCACAAAATATCATCATTCTTGTCATCATCATCAATAGCGGCAGAAACAAGCATCTCACTAACAACATAGTTAAACGCCGTGTCAACAACAGAAACTCCCAAAATACAGCAAGCAAATACACATACACTCATTTTTATCTTAAAAAATTTCATGACTTTCATCTTTGCTCTCTTAAAAAAATTAAAGTCTACACGGTCGACAACCACAGTAGTAGTAGTGTGTGTTTCTCCATACCGTCTGGTCTGTTGATAAAAGTAGCAATTCCAACACACATACACGTTTTGTGTGTGTTGACTGATGTCTAGAGAGAGATTTTATATGTCACGACGATCTCTAACTTTTTAATGTCTAGTGTGTCTGTGACTGTCCTGCCGGCTTCTATGTATAATAATAGCATAGCACCCAACAGACACCATAATATTGGCATCCTGTAAATTTCTCCTTCAAACCATTCTTTAATAAGAGAGATACGTACATACGTTGACGATATATAAAAAGATCTTCAACAAATGTCATCAGAACATAAATATTAACCTGCTAAAAATAATAAAAAAGTAAATATTCTTGTCTTGTCAATATTCCTTTTTTTACTACTCGCTCTACATAATAAGTACATGTGTCTCAGTGATGACGTTCTGCAGTGATACTTGATACTTTCAAAACCTTAAAAACATGGTCATTACCTGTCTATATATTGTCGTTGTAAAGGGCCATAAATTCTCTCACAACGTCTCCAAAAATAAATGACGTTTGCTTGTTTTCATAATTTCGGTATGTGTAACAAGATCAGAGCTTCATTACATTATCACGTCCAAACTCACATGTTCTGTTGAAAAAAACTTGATGCTTGTTCAAACGGATGCTGATGATGTTGATGATCAGAATGAAGAATACTTGTTCACAGCAATTTTAAACATATTTGCTAACTTGATTGAACCTTTGAACATAATCATTTTAGCAAAACGTCCCACTACACACACACGCATAACATCCATAATCAAATCACATAGTCACACAGTAAATTCGCCATCAAAGTAAAAAGACGTTTTCGAAAAGAAAAAACCAGTTTGTGTCTACTATAATAATCAGCCATCTCTCTCTCTCTCTTTCTAAGTGTATGTCTCAGTCTCTTTCTAATATTGTCCCTTTGCACTCCTACCTCATCTCAACATACATGTAAATACCTATCTTCGTCTTACAAAGCTTTTGCTCAGATTTGTTTATGTTCATATAAATATGATGTATGTGTGCGTGTGCCTGTGTTAGAAATATTATAATTGTCATAAACTAAAATTGTTCATATTGAGCGTTTTACAACACTCGTAACAAGACAACACACGAGCCATTTTTGTAGACATATGTAAATCACACATATAGTACACACATGTGTCATGACTGTACTTGGCCTTTACTGCTGTGTTGTTGTTATTAAAAAGATAAACGAAAGTATTTTAAGATAACAGCAATAACAATACTTACGTACGTACCTATCTATATTCAATCGTAATACGAACAATCGTTTTCATGAACACAGGCGGTTATACTGCTGTTTCATGCAATAACATTTTATGTACAAACATTTTTATGACTCAAGCTGTGATCATCATATCATCATAATAGGCATTTTTCAAAAGATCCAGATTTGATATTTGAAAAATTGGTAAAAAGGCAATTTTTCCCTTTTACTTTTTTTTAAACTTGATGATGTAGTGGGGAATATTATAGGCCAGACGAAAGAGACAAAATAGGAGAGAGAGTTAGCAATGACCATCATAATAATCGTCGAGTAAATGATCTTTGATAGTCATCCTTTTTAAAACTATTCCATGTTAAAAAGGATGACATGCATTGATGCATATGGATGTATTTTATGCATGTTTAACCAGTTGAATGAATTGGCCATTCAAAAAATTATTATTGTTAGAGAAATCGTGGCATAAAAAAATGATTCGTCTTCTTATTACTAAACACTATTATAAGCATAATATTATGAAAGTGCATTACTACATGTCATTATATTATTCCTCATAAAGAAGATGCAATTTTTGCTGATTATATTGATATAAACAGGATTATAATGATGGTGAATGGAAAGGAAATGGTTATAATGAAATGATGATGATGTGATGCGATCATTCTCATTATTATCATCAGTCAGAAATATTTTTGTAGCTTGTTGTGGGATGAGTAGTGAGTGTGCATATGTGTGTGTGTGTGTGTGTTGCAAATGGTCGTTACGAGGTGCTGTGACAAGTGTTTGCAAAAGCGATCATTTCACTTCCTTATTGACAGTTTCTCATTGTTTTACATCCTACACACAACAAAACCACAAAATCCTGTAATCAACTTGCTTTACAGTGTGTTTTTTTGTAAATTTTGTACACGATAAACGTTCCTTTTTAAAAACGCAAATAAATTTCAATTAGGCTTTCTTGATTCTGATCATCATTATTATCATCATTATTTTTAAATTTGAAATTGCCTCCGTATTCGATTTTAATTTAGTTTTCTTTCGTCGAGTGACTAATAAGGCACATTTGCCCAAATGGTGCCACTGAAGTTTTTCAAAGTATATTGCTATCGAATTCTCATTCTCGAAAACCAGCAAAAAAAATCAGCATTTCTGCGACAGGTGTACCGCGTGTCAGTCAGCTCATCATTCAACATTTTATTCTTTGGTGATGAAAGTGGGCAGTGTGTATAATATGTCAGTTTATGACAATTAGAAAAGGAAAAAAAACTCTAAAAGAACATCAACCAATCTGTTCACGTTCACCGTGCCACTACTCTTGCGATGATCTCTTAGTCTGATCAACATTATACTAGATCTCTTGATATCGCGTTCATTTGGGGTGCTGCAGCTTCCCATGAGCAAAAAACAAGTTGTAAGACAGGAAAGTGTCTGTGAAAGAAAACAGTTTGCTGGCCTGTGTTTTTTTATATCGTAAGACTCGATGAATGAAAAAAAGACTACTTTGTTGGCATTTTCATCCCATCTCATCTGTCTAGTCTTAAACGACCATACAAACAAGTAAAAACCGACATGTATTTTCAACACCCGCTGTTAAACCTAATTTCTCCAAAATCACTTTTTAGTATTTTACAATTGAAATGAGAATGTAGATAAAATAAAGAAACTAAAACAAAACAAAAAATAACTTTCGGAATCTGTGAGTGTATTTACACGTGTGCATAATTAAGACATACTTTCTAAAGATATTCAGTAAGATTTTTGCGTTGGGTTTAAAGTGAAAAGGAATTATTTGTGCAAACGTTCCGTTATAGTTCGCCTGCTTATGTAACACAAAACGGTATTTGTACAACTTTCCCAACTGCTGTGCGTGCATCTCCGTTGACATTTTGAAGCAGCAAACGGAGATTACTCCTTTGTTGTACAAAAAAGAGTTTGCGTTTCCTTGCGTTCACCTCATTCCATTCCATTAACTTTGAAAACTTGAGGCGCAATCACAAGAACAAAAAAATCAAGTCTGCACCGCGAGAAGCAAATTGCTTGCTTGACAAGTGAAAAAGTACAGATGCGTGCGTGTGTGGTGTGTATTATTTGTGTATGCTTGCACACATCTGTCCATTTTCAAGTTCCTTTCCACTAACAACCAACTAAAGTCATTCTCATTATCGCCTGCATTTGATTGAACTTAACAGCTCATTTCGTCTCTACGCTCATTAACCACCAACTGTTGCAACCACAAAAAAAGCGACAAGTATAGTAGTGCAAGTGATTTTCAATCAGCAGCCATCAACACAACAGTACTGTTTTTTCTTTTAAAAAAAGTTGATATTCTACTTGAAATTCTTCTCCCCTCTCTCAACACTTTCCTTCATTACCATTATCTTCATTACTTCATCTCTAAATTTATGTGTTTCTTTACATAAAGTACAAAAAAATTATAGGTTGGCAAAGCCATTTTCTTCACGTTTATATCAATAATATTATCGTGATAATAGTTATTAAGAGAGTTTGGCTCTTTAAAAACCAATTGTTACAAGATTTACTTTAACAAGATGAAAATTATTTCTTGTAGCAATTAGCGCTATACAAAAACTGTGTTGAATGGCAGACAGCGTCAAGCGGAACATGTCAGAAACATCATGACAAAGTACACAAAGTGTAATATCTGATCATTTTTTTGTATAACTATTTTCGAGTTTTACATGCAGACCAAGCAAGCAGATATGCACAACTTTATTGCAAGAACAAGAATAACATATTAACGAAGAAACTAGTTGGGAACTTGGAAGATTAGCCTGATTTTCCTTTGAACAATCGTGCTCTTAGTATCTTCATATTGCATTGCAATTTGCAACAGTCTACATACTAACGTTTATAATATAAAGTTGCATAATATAGTATTATGTTTATAACGTATAAAGGTGAGCTTACAATATACCCTAACCATTTTCTTACATGGTTCACCCAAAAGTTTGCATTTTAGTAGCAGCAGAAAAGTAAACAATATAAAATCTCATTGCCAGTCAACTCCATAAAGTAGCTGTGTGTGTCATCTCTTTCATTATTTCATTCAATTTGGCTTCTCTTACCCGCCTTGGAATGAACCACCTACATACCACAACATATTAAAACATTATATTATCCACCTATCTACCTAATACTACTACCACCGTCACCACCTTGCTGGCTTGCCTTTTGGGCGGCACTACAAATGAAAAAGACAACAGAGACTGGCCGACCTGGAAATACACAACAAAAGTAAATAAGACAGGAAAAAAATCTCGTGTTTTACGCAGTGAACAGGCAAAAAAAATACAAATTGTATAAGTACATATGTGTTTATGGTGAAAGCAAGGCATACATACACAGAATCACAACAAAAGTAAATAAGACAGGAAAAAAATCTCGTGTTTTACGCAGTGAACAGGCAAAAAAAATACAAATTGTATAAGTACATATGTGTTTATGGTGAAAGCAAGGCATATACACACAAAAAAAACTACAAAAACTCTTTGGAGAAATTGAGTGCACCATACCGTGTAGCCTATAATATGCTACATACACACATAGTTCACTACTACAGAAAAGAAAAAATAGCAACCACGAAAAGTGAAAAAGGACGGACAACACACAAATCGGCAATCCAGCTGTGTCCAGTTTCGGTCTAGTTTGTTTTCCTCTTTGCTTACTGTCAACATCATCAGAGTGAAAGAAAAGGGTAGTTGCATATACACCAAAGTGTATATAGAACACATTTGTAAAAGTAACTTGACTAGAATCTGAGCAAAACATCTGGTACATCAAATATATGGCTATACATATATAGGTAATGTACCTTATGCCGGAGGACTTGTCTCCTGTCTGTTTCTCTTCAATTATTACTGTATACATATTTATATATCCTGTCTATAAAGGAAATCTTTGAGGATATATTTCTCGGAGAAACGCATTTGATTCTTTCCTTCCTCCTCTTGCTGAACATTAAAAGCACGATCTCTGGACATATCTCTATAAGTATATTATGTGAATTTATGTAGGTATA
>JAITYZ010003469.1:0-15442 GCA_027744595.1 Paronellides praefectus | reverse complement strand
AAATATAAATGTAGTTGTATCCCAATAAATAAATAATATACATTCATATTATATTAACCCTTGTACATTATTTTTCTTTATGACACTTTACTACTTACTACCTATCCAACAAACATAAAATTTGTGCATGTGCACGTGTGTCAGCAAAGTAGTAAATCTCGTTAAGAAAACTCATTTAGAATTTTATTACTTAATTAAAAGTCCCTGCACTCATCTATCACTGTTGTATGTAGCCGTCATTCTTAGCTACACACGATACAAGCCAAAAACGCTTCTAGTAGTTTTTATACACACGCTTGACTTGTCCTCGTCGACTCTACAAAATACTCTTCAGCTCAGCTCTCTTGCCACGAAAAACAAATTGAGTGAGTAGTAGTAGTTTTATAATAATCCTATCGCCACACAACTAAACCTACGTGCGTACATATCTTCTTCCTTAGTTTGCTGGTTCTTCAGGACTTCAGGTTAAATCCCTTCAGGACTACTACTACCACAACCACTACCACCATTTTACTTTCACTTGATGGAAACACGAAAGATCTGCAATACATAATAAAATGGCTTGCATCCATCATCAGCATCACACACAAAACAAGGACCATTACCAAACCTGCCGTTTTCATCGGCGTTATTATGTCTTTGTTGTAGTATTTTTGTGGGCTTCCTCTTGCCTAAGAACAGCTCGCCTGGGACATTGGAAGGACGGAAGAAGAGAAAGGAAGTCTTTATAGAAAGCTAGAGAGACAAGGAGAAAAAGAGAGAGAGAGTTGACGAGAGAGAGTGTGTGTCATGTGTGTTTTGCATTGATAAGGAAAGTCTTTATTTTTACAATTTTATTTAGTATGCCGTATAAAGACATAACGACTTTTCCCCCATCTACTGTCTATCTACATATTTATTAGATAGATATATTATGCGTGTTGTATGTATAACTTACTTATATGTGTGTAAAAGTAATAGCTTTCTTCCTCTTCTCAATCATCCTTGTTACGTGCAATTCCGTTGTAAAAAAAGTACCAACATTGCAAACTACCCAGCATCACCAAAAAGCAAATCTTTTTTTCCTTCTTCCACCTTTTCCTTTTTCCCTTTCCTTCTGTCATGTCTTTTTGGGTTAGTTACTTTTGCACAAGTTACGGGAGGAAACTAAATTATGTGCATACACATGCCCACTAGTAGTTTATACGATACAAGAGGAGGAAGATGAGTGGGATCGTGTTTGAAATGAACAAAATGCTTTTCTCAAGTCCCACGGGTTTAAACACTGGAGAGAAACTAGAGATAGATGCATACAAGTATTATATACCAAGCCAGGAGGAAAATGGCAACAAGACTTATGGATTTCTTTATTTTCCAAGAAATTCTACTAGACTACTGGGCGGTGGTATAGAGCTGTGTGCTTATAGTAGGATGCTCTTTCACTTTCAGGAAACTGGTTCATCACTCATTCACTCAGATCAGATAATATCGCATATCGTCAGACGATATGTACGATGAACACGATACAAAGCCATGAAAGAAAGAAGGAGATGGGAATGGAAAAAAAGAAGAAGAAAGGTTCTGTACATATGCCTATGTAGATATGGAGTGGTCTTTTATGTATTTATGTACTTTTATTACTTCTTCTTTTTTTGAAGGATGGCACATATCGGATTCATTCAACGAAGGAAGATCAAGCAAAAATAGAAAACGTATAAATTTTTTACGCGTTTCCTTATATTTTTTCTGCATGTTCCGCTAAAGAAATAAAAGTAGGACTCACAGTAGTATTTTGTAGGTAATTTTTTTCTCTTCGGTGACACGTTCCTTCACCATTTTATTTTATAAGAGAGTTAGTTATAAATATATATAAAGTTATACGACAACATTTCTCCCATTTTTTGGACCATTTCTTCAGACAATAAAGCATCGGAGGAAAAAAAGGTCTCCCATTTTTTGGACCATTTCTTCAGACAATAAAGCATCGGAGGAAAAAAGGATATTAAAAAGAAGATCTCTCAAAGTACATCTCCTTTTTCGTAAAAGAAATTGTAAAAGAGTTTTATTTCCGTTTTCTTTTTTTTTAGTTTCCTCTCCGAGGTTCAATTGTCACAGAGTTCGTGACGTTCTTTAGTGTAAAATGTAAACCTTTTCGCATCAAATAAAGATAAACGAAGAAGCTGCGGGAAAAAGAGAGGAGCAGGCCATGATTATTTGCTTAGACATATTTTAGGCCAGTGTCAGAATAGAAAATGGAGTTGGCTCCCAATTTACAAAAAGTTTAGCATTGTTAAATTTAGTCGGGGTAAAAGGATAAAGCATAATACTGACAAAATGTAGTAGAAAGTGAAATGGAAAGCTGGATCAAAAATTGAACCGGGATTTTTTATAGATGCGAGGTTATTAGGCAATAAACGGATATATAAAAAAAATCGTCTTTCAATTCGTTTAGCATATAACAGGAAAAAATGCTTATCATTATAATAATAATTTTGTATTTTCCAACTGCACTACTGGTTGCAGAGGCACAAAATGAAAAGAGTATTAGAAAAGTAGTTTAATAATAAAAGTGAAGAATGGATGTGTAGAGAATGATTTTTTTATACCATTAAGGCTCTAATGTTATGAATGAGTGACAAGGGCAAAAGTCCCCTTATTTGATCTTTCATCATTTCCACTTTTCATCAGCAAGTTCAAGATGATATACTACTACGCTGTTGATCAGACACAGACACACGCGACGACGACGAACAAGGATGACAGCTTCATTCACCGTTCTCTCACCCTTTTATAAATTGGTTCTTACACTCGATTTCCGTTCAAAATTCATCCCATTTCCTGCGTCAATGTATCAAAAACCAAAATGTGCTAAACGTATTTGTATAGGTAGGTATAGACGTACGTTGGGAGCTGAGCTGATTTGAGAGAGAGAACAAAAGTGGATTTTGTTATTATATGGGAAAGGATTATAGGCTTGTGTACCTTACAAGGAAGTATATTACGCTATTGCAAGATGCGATGATGATCAACATTACTTTAACTTCATTTTCCCTATTTTCCTATTTTCTAAGGAAGATAGACAGATGATAAATGAGCTTTTTATCCTAAGAAAAGGGATTCTTCTTTTAAAGCATAGGCTGATATGACCCATGTCTCTTGTGTGTGTCGTGTGTACATGCACACTACGTTGCAAAATTATATGCAGTTTATATACACATTATGCTCTCTTTTACTCTTCCCATTTTCTCTCAAATATGTAATAAGGATTTTGCCCGATTTTACCTATCCAACATTACCATTAAATGCGTATCATATTTTGGTAATGGTGAATGTTCGTGATTCTGATTTTTATTGGAGCACAGGATGCATATTATAATATTTTATACAATATGAAATAGATGTACTGCTTTCTTTTTAGAATATAGGTATATGAACACAACGAAGAAAAATGGGAACACAAAAGCTTCTCCTTTGAGCTTTTCACTTTTTCTCATCTTTCTTTGTTCAAAATGCATTTTTATGCTACCGTTTTTCATTCACTTTACTCGTAAAGTTACTACCAATATGGCTTGCATTATTAAATCAAATACAAAAATCCAAGATGAATAAAATATTAAAAAGATAAAAAATGTTTCGTACTGCTCAAACACGAATGTACGTATTTTGTATTCCCTTTGGCGGGTTTTCTATAAATACTTGACGTGTTGGTACATTTGTCATATGGACACATTGGAAGTAGTTGAGTGGATCACAGAACAGAGAAAAGGTCTACTGGGGTGTTAATTAGTTATTCACTTGCACACAACTCTCTCTCTCTTTGAGGCCAAGTCATGCTATATACACTGCGAATGGCGAAGATGGATGGAAAGGAATTCTGCACCCAGGCAAAAGTCTAGTAATATATCTTCCTTGTCGTATGGCATCCCCAAAAATTCTTTCCTCGTGAGCTTGTGCTATAGCTCTCCTCTTGTGTTTCAAAAGTTTCAGGTTACTCACTACAACAAATGTGTACATTACCTAGTTGCACATGGCTTACATTAAAGTTGTAAAAAAACGAATGATGATGATGATGTAACAATAAAAATGAAATGTGAAGCTATGCAAAATCCTACTCGGTTTTCCCATTATGCTGGCGTTGATGAATGAATAAATTTGCTCTCCGATTCAAGGAAACAGTTTCTATCTTCACGTCTTCACTCTTTTGTGTTGCTTATAACAAAACCGCGCTACATTGTGATGATGAGAGATTAGATAATGAATAAATATACAAAAGGGGATTTCGGATCAAACGAAGCATAGAATTATGTATACAGCGTAGTAGTAGTAATAATAGTGCTGTTGGAGTTGGAATGAGAGTTTATAATCATGATAGTGGTAAGAAGGAAAGGATGATGATGAGTATAAAAATAATAGGAATAATAATAATAAAATAATAATAAATAATATGTTACTTTTACAAAAGTAGAGCAAGACTGCTTGGTAGGCAAGACAAGCAGTTTTTAGTAAAAGAGATATGGAAAATATTTAAGCAGAAAACGTACAATTTCTAATGAAATGAAAAGAACATGAAAATGCATGCATGGTTGAGATGATTTTCCGTATTTGTATTCATTACTCTACCTCTTCTGCAGCCTCGAACTCAGCCATGCTGCCAATGGTGAA
Organism: Paronellides praefectus; assembly: GCA_027744595.1. Classification (NCBI taxonomy): domain Eukaryota; kingdom Metazoa; phylum Arthropoda; class Collembola; order Entomobryomorpha; family Paronellidae; genus Paronellides; species Paronellides praefectus. Next base: position 10,801 of record JAITYZ010003469.1, on the reverse strand, counting down.
TGATTCTTTTTGGTGAACTCCTACTTCTCTTTCTCTCTAGAATCTCTAGAGAGAAAAGTGTAGTTCAGTTTTTGTGACAAAAAAAAATATTTTAAGGGAAGAATAGCAGCAGTGATGATGACGACGATGACGGCGAAGATGATTCTGCAGTAGTAACCCGCTGCGGAGCGGTAATATGATATTTGTATGCACTCTTCCAAGGAGGCAAGTCAAAGAATGAAGAATAATTATGATGATAATGGGACTCAAGTGAAGATTCACAAGACCATAACAACAACAAGAAAAACAAGAATAGCACTTTTTGTTGTGTAATAATAATGTTTTGGGGTGTCACAACAACATCCCCGCAAGTCACGGACAAAACAGCAGGAAATGAAATGTGGCACCAACAACAATACCACAACCAAGTAGGCGGAGGAGGAGAAAAGCTCACACTCATTAATTATTCAGGACGGTAATGTCACGTAAATTACAAGATGATAAACATGGAATGTTTAAATACAAAAAGAGGAACGAACAAAATAATTGGGTATACGACAGAGAGCGAGTATTTAGGGTGTGTAATTCCTTACAAAACTAAACTGAAAGTATTCGAAAATATTTTTCTTTTCACATTTCCAATTAAAAAAATATACTTTCAAAATACTTTATGGATTTTTTTCAAATATGAAATAATGGAATTTGAAGAAAGATTCCGTTTATCTTTTTTTTCTCTGTCGTAATTATCTGCAATGTAATTTTACCCTTTTGTTTAAAGATTCAAATGACTCACACACGATAACTCATTAATTATCTATGCACCACTGTAATTGTAATTACTACGCAATTCACCCAACCAACTTTTGTTTTGGCTTTTAGCCTGCAACTATCACCACCACCATATTATTACAACAGCAGCAGAATCATTATTATTGCAATAAAATCCATTAGGAAACACGCACTATATGGAATTTTCTTTGCTAGCCTCAAAATTTGGCATTGTCTCACCCCATCAGAATCGTTCCCATTGCATTACTACTACTACAGCAGCAGTCTTGATTGCACGTCTTTTTAGATAACAACTTATAATTTGTCTACTTTATAGTAGGCATATGGGTAATATATATAAATATATAGTATTTTTTTCCTCTTTCGAAATTCAGAAGAAATGACAAGAATTCCCGTCCCGCAAAAAGAAAATACCACAATAAGCACACACGCACAAAAAACCAACCAGAAACTCCAATCCGCCTAATACGACGACGTCTCTACGGCTTCTTGTAAACTGTACATTTTATTTCGGAAGTAGTACAAGTAGTATTGGTAGTAGTATTCCATGGCACAAAGCTTTCAGCTTCCACATAATATTATTATGCATAATATAATATTCTATATCGCAATAACCACTACTGCTGCTCGCTGCTGCTGTTACTTTTCCGAGTAATTCAATCCGACATATACATATGTGATCATTAACAGTATTCCTTTTCCTTTTTTTCTCAGAAAAGCTTGGTATTATATATACCCATGTATATCAAACTAAAATACAAAATGTACACACTTTTTTCTCTGATATAATATTAATATTATCTTCTTTTTTTCTGCTATTATATTTCACTGTGAAACGGAAATTCAACTAAAAGAATACGAAGCACTCGGCAACAAAGTGTAGGACTGCTTGGTGGGTGCTCCCAGTGATTCGACTGCTTGTCTAACTTTTTTTCCCCATATTATTCTCAGCCCGTGTGTGGCGGAATAACAAGGAAAAGTACAAGTGTCAAGGCGGTTTATGAAATTCATGCACACAGCACCACGAACCACGCAAGAGCACAGGACACAAGCCGTAGTATGCGAGAAAAAAATACGTGGTCCTTACAGCCTACTGGCTACACCTTTTGTATACAAAAAAAACAAAGTTATTTCTTTGATAATGCTGACGATGATGATCATCAAGAAAAAACGGTGGTAGCAGTGTGTGATGATGACGATGATGATAATGATGGCGATTCTACTCGCAAACTCGTAATAACATCTCTTCATCAACATCTCATCACCAACGTCGCTCTCTTCAACATCGCCAGTGTCAGCAAAAATGTACAGCACAAAGTATAGTGGTATTCGTAGTAATAATATGAGCACGTTATGAACATGTCTCGTTTTTACAGCATGACAGGCCGCCTACTACTATTTTTTATTAGTATGCGTGCTATATACACGTACGTACGTTATTTCGTCGAAAGTGGAGAAAGAAGTTGTGTGTTGTGTGTTATATAAAAAAAGAGTACTCTTGTGTGAGGTTTCCTTGATGATGATGGAATGTGTCGCTTTGGTGGATGTTGATGATTATGATGAAGGACGCTATTACTACTACCCTCAAAGTAGTTTCAACAACTTTTTTTTCATTATACACAAAAAGCTTATAAAGGGTCTGCAGAAAAAAAATTATGTATTTTTTTTCCTATTTACACAATGTATTTTTTGCTAGTATTTTGTGGAAAAAATGTAAATACTCCAACACACAACGATATATTTAACTTTTACTGGACAGAGAGACGCAATAAGTCAGAGAGTAGCATCAAGTATCAACCTCGAGCAAACAATAAAGTCAAGTTTTCAAGTTAAGGCGAGTTAGGGCAAGAAAAAAGGACAGAGAGAGAGAGAGAGGCAGGGAGAAAGAGAGATGAATCTTTTTTGGGTTGCGTCTTAATGGAAGTTTTGGCTTTACTTGTCGTCACACTCTACATGTATATAATGCCCACAGTACACTGTTTTTTTATTCTCCTTTGTTTTTGTTTCTTTTGCGTTAGAGCTCCTCCTATTTCCTTCCTATTCTTCCTTCCACAACCAATTTTTATCCTTGGAAATGGAAGAAGAACAGCACAAGAAAAAAAAGTCGAGTCTAGCACCAAAAAAATAAAGAACCACTTTACATGTTCACTGTGTGCACACTCTTCTTCTCCTTCTTCTTCTCTTTTCTTCTTCTTCTTCAACAAGACGAAAATCTTTTACACAAATAAACAAAAGCCTCACATCATCCCAGCATACCAACAGTAAACATTGGGAAAAATGTGCGATGCGGAGCGCGTTTCCTCTATCTATATCAATTTACCAACCACCGATCCGATGGAATAAAGAAATGGTATATATTTCTTAACGTTATCGATAAGAAGATATGATCACAAAATAGACTGAATAACACCGCCGCCACCACCACCAACACAACACTGATATATTACAGACTATTTGGCTTTACCATATGGCTGCCTACTTGTATTTTTGTACGTACATAAAATATATATATAGTAAAAATTATTGTATGTACAAAACAGACACAAAAAATAGCCTCCAAAAAAAACTTTTAATGTTTTCTCCCTTTTGCATGTGTTGTAATACTTTTGGTGTAGTAATTTTTTTCTTTACAACATACATAAAAAACAAGAAAACAAGAAATAAGAAATGGTATATATTTCTTAACATTATCGATAAGAAGATATGATCACAAAATAGACTGAATAACACCGCCACCACCACCAACACAACACTGATATATTATAGACTATTTGGCTCTACCATATGGCTGCCTACTTGTACTTTTGTACGTACATAAAAAATATATAGTAAAAATTATTGTATGTACAAAACAGACACAAAAAATAGCCTCCAAGAAAAACTTTTAATGTTTTCTCCCTTTTGCATGTGTTGTAATACTTTTGGTGTAGTAATTTTTTTCTTTACAACATACATAAAAAACAAGAAAACAAGAAATGGAGAGTGATGAGGATGATGATGATTTTTGTTATGTTGGAAAATACGACATAAAAAAAATTGTTGGTAGAGAGAGTTTAGTAATAGGAGGCCATAAAGTCACCAAACCGTACTACAACGTATTATTATATCAGCTACTACTCTTGCAATTGTGGTAGCCTTTAGGACTTATTAAAAAACTTACAATATATATATATATATACTTTCTTGGCTACACTTTTTATTATCATTCAATAATAATAATATGATAATAATAATATATGTCTCCTTGAAAAAAGTTATTGCTGATCTCTTTCCTTTCTTCACACAGCAGCACAAGTAGTACAGTGGCAATATAAGTAGCGCAACGGAAAGATTATGTTTTCTAGCCAATAATATTTTCTGTGAGCGCTGCTGCTCGTGTAACAAGAAAAGTTGGTGTATCGATATATTCACAAAGTTGCACTACTACCACAATAATAGTACCAAGTAGCAGGACATTAATGATAGGAAAAAGTAGAAAGGTAAGCTATATAAGTATTTATGACTGTTGCAAGTACTCTTTAGCCGTATATTTTCCTCCAGGACAAGTTTAAGCTAGTCGAGTCTGTCGGGTAGCCCAAGAGAAAAAAACTTTCTTAACGAGATGATCTCTTTTAGCAGAAAAGTATACACACGAGTGAACACTGATGGCGATTTTTTGATGGTTGGTTCGGTGATGTGTGCTATGAACAATGCAGTGGTAATGATGATGATGGTAGTGAGTAGTGATATCCGTTTCTTTTAGGAGTGATAGTGAAGGATACAAGGAAAATGTAGCACGATGTATATGAAAATAAGAAAAATGAAGGTAAAACGACGACGTCGCGACACACAGAGGGAAATAAAATATTAACCTTTTCCCTGTTTTTTTCTTTACAATTTTGCTACCAGGCCATTTTTCTTTTTTTGTAGTGGAACTGAAGAAAATGGCGAATGGAAAAAAAACAGAATCAGCGAGAATTCTTCCGGACACTTTTAGCAGAAGAGCTTGTTTCTGGTACCATTTGTTTTACTTTTTTGAAACGTTTATCTGTCGGGTTATGTGGTTTTAGAAGTAAATCAGTACTATCGTTAAAGTGAAGAAAAAGTGAAGAGGTGGTGGTGAGTTGTAAGGTGAGATGGTTTACAATTTGCTTTTTTTACTGCAAAAGTAATTTATAAATAACAGGATTTTTTTTGGAGAATGTGCCCACTATAATGGTTATTCACTGCGTGTTCCTTTTTAGCATCATTTAAAAAATAAGCATCACGACAGGATGCATAACTGACGACATTCAACCCGAAAATTCAGTCAGAGTCTGAGACTGTTGAGCACTATACCACCACACTACTACTACCATCACATCTGCCATCACCATAAAAATCTCTGTTCCTTTCTCCTTTTACACATCCATATCACGACTCCTCCTGAGCGACAGAAAGGGAGCACGAGCACAAACACACATGAACAAAAATGTAATAGACCATATACAGCGCTCTGCCTACTACTTTTCCTACACCATCAACGACGACAACACGACAGAAAGAATGGCTGTAATATACATAGATTGTAGATGTGTGTAGCAATTCACTGTCTTCTGCAAAACTTTTTNTATATACATAGATTGTAGATGTGTGTAGCAATTCACTGTCTTCTGCAAAACTTTTTTATCTCTTTCTCTCTCTCTGTCTGTGCCTCTATTTTTACTTTCTTCCCTGTCCTTTCCTTGAACAAATGGGATAATACTTACATATAAGAAAATGTACAAATGTACATTATTATTATTGTTATTATTACGGTCGCCGTCGCACACTCAGACAAAGACAGGATAAAAAGTGAGATGAGTTTTATACAGAGAGAGGGAAAGATACGGGTGTGAGGAGTTGTAGGTGTGCTGCCGCTGCTGCTGCTACTACGGATTTCAGAGACCAAAAACCAGTAAGAAAATGTAATAATATGGCTAAAGGTTTCCCTTGCGTTCTTTGACCATTTTCTTGGCTAGTGAAAGTTTATTCTGTTATTTACACGCCTTTGCAATAATACAGGAAAACGACATGGAAATGTAAAAAACATGGAAATACCACCAACCCTTTCACTTGAGCAGCTTTCTCTTCAACTCCAATCCACACACACACATATATAAGTACAACGCAGAAACCAAGTAATATAAAGGTAAATGCTTTTTTCCTATCTTCAAAGCAAGCAAAAGTAACCTTTTATTTTTTTATTATATTTTTTTCCTCTTGTGTAAAAATAAAACGTTTTATTTTTTGTCTACTCCTTCCTATCTTTCACCTATATACTTTCCAAAAAAAGATGATGATCGTTTCTGGTGTTCCTGTGTGTATATTTTTTTTGCTTCAATGCAAACAACTTCGCCCACACTCCTATCTCCTCCACTCTGCTCAAGAAAACTAGAATCTGCTGCCTTTTCTGATAAGTTTTTCTTTTTAGTTGCTCGCTTGGTTGCAAAATTGAGTAAGAAAGGGCGAGCGAGAGAGAGAGAGAGAGCGAGAGAGAGAGAAAGAGAAAAGTAAGAATATATAACTACTTGTTCTACTGATATTGTTGTTGTATACAAAACTGTGTGTATGTCAAAATGATGCAAAAACAGCTTGTTCTCTTTCCTTCCCCATGTTATTCTCAACGGGTCTACTCTCAAGAGAGAACTCATGGAACTCCTTTTTCTACCTTGTTGTTGCGCTCTTGTTATTGTTCCAAGTATTTCTAAAGATTGTGGAAGGAGTTACAAAGAGGAGGATTTGGAAAACGATGAGAGGATGCAAAAGTAAAAGCGTAGCAGCAGTAATATTACCAGCAATTAATGCCGAGCAGACAGCAATGAAAGTAAAGTATATTATGTATTATTTATTGATGTTTGACCGAATTGCCTTATTCGACAAAAAAAGTGTGCATGTAATGCATACAATATGGGAGCTAACATTGAAGTTTTCTCATTCTCTGTTGCAAAAGAGAAAACAAGACCATATGCATGCCAAGGTGATGAAAGCAAGGTAGCAAGCTCAAATAAACCAGAAACCAATCTGCCTTTGTTGTATGTGGTCATAAGCGAGAATTGAAATGAAGTGTAGAAGGCCACGAGCAGGCAAAAAAACGGAGGAAAGGGAGAAGATGATGTGTAATGGTTCCACTTGGCACAGACAATGTGTTAAAAGGGAAAAGGGTTATTTCCTCCATGATGATTCAGGAGAGTTGCTGCTGCGGACGATAATAATGTTGATGGGAGAGTAGGGATCAGATTCCCAAGACAGTATCTAGTGCTGCTGCACGAACGCACAAGTTGCCTTTAAAATATGAACTTTGAGAGAGACAGAGTGAGAGGAATGCATCGTTTGCCCATTACATCACATCTCTCATGGAAAGAGAGAGATAATGCAATTCTAGGCGAAAATTCAATAGGGAATATAAAATATATAATAAAAAGCCAAAAAGATATATAGAGAAGCCACACGTCACGAAATGAATATACTCTGTTCACTGTTCAATGTTTGTGACAAGAGAAGAAGAAGCTCTTATTTCTCAGCTGAATGGAAGCCAATACGGTGATCATGAAACATGAAGCAGTAAACATATTATAGAAGACGTAGAAATTTTCAACAAGATGGAAACGGACACACAATAGTGCTAAGCGAGCATGATAATAATATAATAAGGGAGATGAGTAGAGTATGAGAAAAGGAGAAGTGTGCAAGAGTTAGGATGATGTGTCATGTGAATTGCGATTCTACTTTCTTGCTTTTCATCCTCTTCTTCTGTTCTTGTGCTCCGTTCTGTTCTGTGATGCTCTTTCAGTTGAAAAGAATCCCCTTTCTTCCTCATTTATTCTGCTTTTTATGATGAGTCGAGTGAGTGAGAGAAACGGATATAGTAATAATATCCACATTCGCAAAATGCAAGCAATTCCACTATCACCACCACCCACCACAGACTTATGATGAAGAATAAGCGGATTTTCTCTACATGAATATATGTGAATATGTCTTGTCTGTAGTAAAGACTCTGCTGCTGCTGATGTGTGCAGATGTTATGGGCGAGAGCGGATAAAATGGGAATAAAAGGAGGATTTGATGGTGATTTAATCAGAACGGAAATAAGGCTGCACTACTCTGAATAGTCCGCTTTTAGTTATCGTCTGCAATGTAGTTTGTTTGGGTGATAAAGACAGATAGGCTTGCTTATGTAACACATAAATTCATTTCATTTGCCTACTTTTTTTCTTCCTTCTCTCTCTCTCTCTCTGCTTGTTACTGATTGCTTTGAGTGGAATTACATGATGATGCAAGAAAAAACACACTAATATTTATTTTATGGCGAATTCTTGCGTTGAAGGCGCAGCACGTTTCAGTAATTTCCTTCAATATCTAACAGCAAGATAAATAACCCAAACAAAATGTGAATCCATCTATGCCACCACCACCACCGCCACATGCAAGCTATATAATGAAAGGAGAAAAAAAAACAACGCAAAAAAGAGAAAAAGTTGGTATTCAACAATTTTCAATTCACCATCGTCATTCCTTTATTACTGGCAGCATACAAATCCAGAGATAAAATATAAATGAATGAATAGGAAAAGTTAAAAAAAGTCTTTCTTCTTGCATTTTTGGTAGTACTCAAAAAGGTATAAGTACCAAAACAGGATCCTAAATAACACATTGTGCACTATCTGCTATGTCTGCAGCTGCATACTATATGTGAAAATTAGAATTGAGGAGAGGAGGATTTTCCGCAAATGAAAATCCACAAAATTCCTCACATTTAATAAGAAGAGCTTTTCAAACAACAAAACGTACAACAAGAGCAGCAGCAAGCCAAAAGCCCAAAATGTTGTTGGAATACAGCCGTTCATAAGCCCACATCCCATTCAAATCCCAGCTTCCAGGCAAAGCAAAGTAAAAGTCTGTGCTATTCAAAAAAGGGGAGTAGTGGAGAAAGAAAGCAGTGGAGAAGTATGGGATACGGAGAAGAAGCCAAAGTAGAAAACGTAGTTTTTCCTCTCTTTTTTTCTTCCATTCTTGATACTGCTGCTGAGTGGATGTTTTGTCAGCTATTCATCTGTGTGTTGTAAAAGTAGTGGTGATATGGGATGAGTGGTGGTCCAAAAATAGTACAAAAATAAGTAGTTGAAGTGGTAGCAGATGAAGGTAAGTGGTATTGTAGTAGTGTTGGTGTACGTGTACTCTGTCACCAGCAGAAACTTAATACAAGATAGGTAGGTGATCTCTATACTGATGTGATTCTTGTGGATAGAACCATTTCCTCATTTTACCACAAACACACATACACACACTCACACACGCAAACAAACATACATACCCTCTCTACTGACATTTTTGCGAGATGAGTAAAATTGATGCTTTTTTGAGAATGGTCTGAAAGGAGAGAACTAACAACTAACATACCTAATAATAATACAATATTTGGAACTGGACATGGGTAGTATATGCGCTATTACGAGTGCTATATTTTACTAATGATGTACTAGAAAGATAGAATGGATTGAATTATAGGTGGTTTTAAAAACCAACTTATTACTCTACTTTCATATTTTTGCTAAATTTGCATGTATAGCTTTGCTCCCTTGTTGCTTTTATGGTGAGAGACAAGGTGGGATTCGCGCACCGTTCAGCAGTGGCACTCACGGGAGGATTTTATGAGGAAGCCATGCATGAATATGAATTCATTATTTTATGCCTAACAAGAGCTTTATATGTAGAATAGGTGCTATTACGGATGCATAAAGACAAACTTTGCAAGAGCAATAGTAATACTTGTAGTTTCAGCTGTATGGGTTGGTTTTCGTAATAAATGCTCATATGATGCTGTTACAAAAATGTTGCTGCTTCTGGGGTTTCTATGGTCGGTGGTGGTGGGTTGTGTTGAAGGTGCTCATTTTTATGTTTTATTATGCATAACCAAAAAATGTGAAAGGTTGAGGAGGAGGAAAGGAGGGTGGGATGATGATGGTCGAAAAAAAACTCGCATGTTGGATGAGAGAAAAAAGGAAAGTAGAGAGAAGAGAGAATAACAATCATGTGTGCATGTGTGTTTGTGTGTGGTATATATGGTTTGTGCGGTTACGTGCTGTTTTCCTGTGTTGTCTCTTTTGTGAAATGCTTATATAGCCGTGCGTAGTACTAAAAAACAGAGAACGACTATTGCAAAATGTTATACAAGTGGTGTTATAGTATGTGTAGAGATAGATATCAAAGTCTATTATACATGTTCTATTTAAGCAGCATGTAGACTTCAAATAGAATATCGCAAAGGATGAAGAGATAGGCACAAGATGTGTAGGGAAAAAACATAGGGAAACCTTTTCACGATCAATAATTCACTCGAGTGAAAGCACACATACAGCTGACAAGGCTTGCTTGAGATGAGAGAAAGCATGGCAAGCTAAAAAAAAGTTTGTTGGATGTATGTATATATGTTATGGTTTAGTTGGTTTGAAAAAGTGATGTTGCGAATATAGAGGTACAGAGGATATAATATTAGGAAACGTAGAGGAAATGGTGAGATGTAGCTATATACAAGTTTTTTAATGTGTACAAGTTAGTAGTGAAATATTTTACTAGGTAGATATTCATTCCAATTAGTTGTAACAGCTTTTCGGTTATTGCTTTGTTCAGATCTAGTTGTACATATTTAATGGCAAAAGGGTATCTAGACTTCCAGTTGACATTAATGTTACTCAAGAAATAATTAAAACTTCCAGATGAACACACACAAAAGTAATATGTATAAATGATCAATGAATTAATTGTTGCTTTCAAAGTAATAGTAATAATGAAAAGTTATAACGGGGTAGTGAAGTACCGAAGCATAATTGTATAATTGCTGCAATATTATTATTTTTTTTAATTATGCTAATTAAAAATCAAGTGATCGGCAATGCTGATTCAGTATGCCAATTAACATGAATATATATGTAATGAAATATTATGTTATGCAAGTTATACTAATTGATGCACTAATTACGATAAACATTATTTTCGCCATCCGTATGTAATTTTACCCACCTTATTGTGGAGT
>JAITYZ010003468.1:0-14500 GCA_027744595.1 Paronellides praefectus | reverse complement strand
TGTCCCACTGATCACCTTGTTTTTTAATAAAATAAATAATTCTTTCAAAAAGCTCAAAACAAATTATACTTTCCCACAGTAGTGAGTCTCTTTTGCATCATTTGGTTAATATGGTGATACAAATTATTATATTATAAAAATACTGAGAGGTGAAAACGTATATTTATTACACTATTTAGTAACCATATATATTTGGTTCTAGGTGGTCACATAATGTGATTCACATTTCCTATTCCCATAAAGAAGATTCATTTATAAAAGGTGAGATTTATGACATGTTTATATTTAAATTTATTTTTATGACATTGTTATGGTCATTATAAATCTTTAACGGAAGGAAATAAACACGTTGTAAAATCCGATCTGAAAAATATGTAGTTTTGTCCATCGCACTTCACAAATATGGAACTTCACATGGACAACCACTGCTTTTTCGCTTTTATTACAAGCTTGTCCCCCACCTACACCTCTAAAACGTATTCATATGCCAAGTAATGTGTATTCATTACAGTGCGTTTACTTACATGCTTAAAATACTCCACCATAATTGCAAACGCACGTTCTTGCCTTGTCAAATACCTTTCTCCAATTATAGCCATTAAGGTAATCGACAGTGTATAAGAAAAATAGTGCCCGTATTATAGTCTACATACCATATATTTTAAGTACTTCCTTTAATGTCATGCAATCCATATAGTAATAAAATCCAGAAAAAAACACAATAGGCAAACACAGGTATTTACAAAACAAAAATGTGTGTTTGCATGTATTGTAAATACAAAGAAAGAACATGACAGGTATAAAAGTAAGTTGTGTTTTTGTGTAGTTGTAGGGGAAAAGTAGTAAAATGTATGAAATATAAATATATATGTAAGGGTCAATATCCCCATTATATTATTCTTTTAACTTAGTGATGTCGTTGTCGAGTCGATCGCGCGTATTGATATATGGCATGCAATTTACCATTCACCTTCTATCGACCGACTGTGAGTCTCGATCCACTCGACTCCTACAATACAAAAACCCAAAATACCTGCTTCTCATTTCACTTGACTTGGCTTGGGATCGATCGATATCATCATCATCAGCATCATCATCAATGAACCAATAGCGCACCCGATCACAGACCCCGGCCATACTCACACCCCACAAACCAAAAAAAAACATCCACAGTTTTCAAGAGTTTCTTTATACTTGACTAATACCAATAATCATACTTCAGTCGTGTCAGCAGAGTTTTCACTAAGCCCCCAAAATATTCCTTTTTCAGCTCCATCAGTCAATATCATCATCCTCATCATCACAGCTAAAACCAAGAACCAACTATGAAGCCAAAAACTTATTATTATAAATACCTACATACGTACCCAACCCATATCCAAATCAATTTCTTGAAAAAAAAGTAAAGTTGCATGACTAAATCAACTTTTTTAGTTTGACCAAACTCAGACGGTCATAAAAGCTGTCAAATCATGATTGAATAATAATAATCATAAGTACATGTGGTATAAGTTACGTAGGTATGAACGTATCATTTCCTTGACAGAACTGGGTGCTTATTTTCAAGCAATAGTAGTACAGTGAAGTACTTCACACTGCATTTATACAAATAATCTTCTTCTTTTACAATAGTCTTAAGCTTATACCCATCATCACGTAAAACTCTGACAGGAGAATTGAAAAAAATACGCCAAGGAAAATAAATTATGTTGCTTGTTCGCCTAACATTTAAAATATAAAAAAATACCGTTCTACGCACAATCCCCCTTTTCCTTTGGTACACAACTGTCAAATCATGATTGAATAATAATAATCATAAGTACATGTGGTATGATAAGTACGTAGGTATTGAACGTATCATTTCCTTGACAGAACTGGGTGCTTATTTTTAAGCAATGATAGTTGTACAGTGAAGTACTTCACACTGCATTTATACAAATATTCTTCTTCTTTTTTAAATTACACAATAGTCTTAAGCTTACCCATCATCACGAATAACTCTGACATTGAAAAAAATACGCCAAGGAAAATAATTTATGTTGCTTGTTCGCCTAAAATTTAAAATATAAAAAAATACCGTTCTACGCACAATCCCCCTTTTCCTTTGGTACACAACAAACCTATACCAATGCTCATCTATAATTCCATCGTTTCGTTGTTTTGTTTGCGTATTTAGAAAGTGAGTCGAGTTGCGGACTGATCATTATCATCATCGTCATCCCCATCATCATACTTCATACATAATTCAATGCCGTTCCATCACGCAAACTTTTGCATTTGCCAGCCCCATAAACCTCTCAAAAAAATAAGCGCTGTTTTTACTATGAAAGTATTTTTGGGACTAGTTACTATATACTTAAGTTCTAAAACATCCATGTATCTATGTTTCTAGACTAGAAATTTTAACTAGTTTTACGTTTCCACTTTCCACCACCAAAAAACATCGTGCCACCTACAATCAACCAATCCATTTTTTTCTCCAGGGAGCTGAACAGAAGGAGAATTACAGTTCATTACTGCAAGGTAAACAGCAAGGTGCATGCACATATAGGTATATGTACACTTAATAGTATAACAATTTTCATCCACCCCACCATGAAATGTATGTATACAAATGAGGGTAAGACATATGTAATATACATATACTTTCATTCCAGTTATAAGGTGTGTAAAACTGAACCTGTATTCAGCGAAAAAAAAGACTCGGATCCTTCACTCTTCATAGTTCATACTTCATACTCAGCTGCATTTTGTGTTTAGGCATATTCATGCATGCAATATAATTTACGGTTAAAGTAACATATATTTGAAAAAGGATAATCCCATGTCAAAGAGGTGGATGGATATAGTAGAGGTATATTAAACATACCTGTGTCGTAGTACTTCACTTCACATTCACATGACGTTCTCACGTACAAAGAATATATAGTACACATGACACACACACATACAAACACACCTCTCTCTATTTTGCATCCTCCTACACTCTTCTTCAAACTATAATAATAATCATATGCAAGCAAGCAAACACACGACAACAAAAAGAGCTCTTCTTCGTAGCCAACATCACGCACATTAATCCGACAACGCTCATATTTCATTTCTTTCAATAAGATTATGTACGCATGCAGTGGAATGGAAAATGAGACGAGCAAACGACGGAGAGAAGACCTGAACCAGTGCAATCATATTTTATGATAACAGTACACCATATTTGTGTGTATATTCTTCCTTTCCTCTGAGCATTTCTTTTATATAAGTGTTTAGTATAAACTGTAAAAAGGAAAGAGAGAAGCCTGTCATGTTCTGGTGTAATATTCATTCATTTCATATAATGTACAGAAATGCAGTCTCATCATTATCATCATTGGCAAGAGAGAAGCCTGTCATGTTCTGGTGTAATATTCATTCATTTCATATAATGTACAGAAATGCAGTCTCATCATTATCATCATCATCACAAAAACATTTAGGCATATACCGTTTTACGTTTTTTTTAGCAAAGGAGGAATCCGTAAATACTCAGAAGTATCAGCAAACATATCATTACCCATCATCATCGTCGTCGTCGTCGTCCTCGTCGGCTTAAATAAGTAAAGTGCATTTATTATTGACAAAAATTCATCATGTCATGCATGCTTTAATATGCATAAGATAACACGCCATGCTATAAAGTCCGTGAACCTGTCATTGCTGCGCTGATACAATTATTGCGAAATGGAATTATATGGACTAGTTTTCCAACGTTCGGTTCAATTATTCAAGGAAAATTTACTAGTTGAGACTTGTGAAGCGGCCGGCCCACTTCTGAATGAATTTTTAAAGTTTCAATTTTTAAGCTGGCAATACACTTTCATCAAAATATCATCACATTTTATCACACACAAAAGCACAACACAAGGTTCAATGATTCAAAAAGTTTTGTTCATAAAATATAAATGAGCTGAAATCATATTTTTTAATAGTAAAGCATAAGTATAGCATTTTATTTTAGCATGTTGTAGCATCATAATAAGGCTTGTGTCTAATGTGCAGCATGTGTAAACACAATTTTGAAAAGCAGACCAGGAAATTGGTTTTTGTTTGAAGATAACCATCTGCAAAAAAAATTCTTTATATGTGTGTAAACATAAATGTGCAATATATTTTGGTGATTTACGGTTTGTTTATTTGGGTAATAACTTAAATGCTTTTGAAACGGATTTGTATCGTATTATCATCATATTTAGGCATGCTGCTATTCGATAGCATGACGCTCTACTACAAGGAGCATAATTTTAACTTTCTTTCTGACAAGTTTACAACCAACTCTTCAACTTTGTCCTTCGACGTGTCAAGTTTTTGACAGATCTCAAGGAGCACAATAAATCGTATGCCTTTTAAATATTGTTGTCCCAAATTTGGGATTCTGCTGCTTCTAAGAAATTGTGATTTCATCATCAGCATACATTCACACACATTGCTTTTCTTTTTACCCTATTATGTAAATAAACAAGCATTATCACAGTTTTATAACATTACACGTTCGCTTTCTTGGAGTTGATGGAAGAAAATCGATTTTTTTCTTCTTCAAAAGCTTGCTCGTGTATGATATGTCGTCCCAAAAAGTTTTTTCCTTTCTATCAAACTTTCAACGAAAATCCAATTTCTCTACCACCGCCAACCCAGAATAAAGTGTTTTCTTCCATTCCTGGAAACAGAACTAACTTTTTCATTGACTTTTTTTTAAACAGCTCACACACAGTACTTTCATTTTTATCCCATTTTCTTTCGCATTATATACTTTGTTGACTTGTTTGCCTTGTATATTTCCAATCTAACTTGAAGTACATACATACAGCACATCCTACAAAATTTTATACACAAGTTAAGAAAGAAAATATACCCGGGTGGAGGATTTAGAGTTTCATTCATCCTCGGATTTTTTTTAGATGGAAAATCGAACAAGCCGGAGATTCTTGACTTGGCATGTTGGCATCATCATCATCATCGACCTACACTAATGCCAAATACCATACCAGTCATATTATGGCAGACCTTTCTGCCTTAAAACACCTTTTCGTCAACACAAACAAACTTTCAACTTTTTCTCCCGTCCAACTTCTCCCAAAAAACCAACAATACGTCTAAGCAGGCATATAAAATTCTTCATCTTCGGGAAACTTTAGTCGTTGGAGTGCAATTTGCCACCAGCTACTTTTTAGCCTTAAGCTTCTTATGCATTTTTAAACATAATTTAAGTTACATTCTTGAAGCATAGAGTTTTCTTGTAAAACATATATTATATAAGTGTAGGTATACTCTACTAAATACATACATTTTCCTAATACATATAACGAAAAATTCACCCTTTTGCACATACAACAAAATCTATAAAGTCGCAGATACACATGTCAAAAACAGAAATAGTCAAGCAGAAAAGTGCTAAAATCCATGTTGCACACTTAAACGATATGATGACATTATTCACGACAATCAAATAAAACTGTAAACTGTTACATACATTGCTTGTGTATTTGCACGCTGTTGATATTATCGTCACATCACAACTATTGCCTAAGGCTCAAATCCTTCAACTTGACATGACAAGAATTTTAACTCTCTCTTCCATCATCTCCCATGCATCAATCACATATCACATATTATCAAAGGGGCAAAACTGCGTGTGTCTCAGTATTGCGTATTGTGCGTAAGTATAACTAATGTGCACTCCACTCCATCCATGTAGAGGTAGTTTTTTTTGCTGATTCATCTTTCATCATCCCATAGCTATATTGTTGCTGCTCATAATATAATTTTGTTGCACGAGTACAAAGAGAATGGTGACTCTATAAATATATGTATTATGTACTAGTCACGTATTATATTATACACAACAATACATAGATCATCATTTTTTACTGATTCAACACAATTCAAACACAACAATGCATACCTACATGTATAGGAGAAGAATAAAATGACTTTAGAGAGAACGTCACGCTGTATTGTTGTCATTATTACTATTATAAAACGAAAAGTTGCAATTTTAGAAACACACATATCTTTTGGCAAAATAACAAAGAAAATCCCATTTACAAAAATATGTTTGAGGACGGAATGTTCAGGAAAATGCAATCCACACCACTCAAATGAACATACTAGCAAAAATCTACCACCATGGAACCTACAAACGTCAGCATCAGGCGAGAAAACTAGACACAAGCTTGCATTTTTTTCCATAATCCGGTATCTCCAAAAAAGGCGATTTCAAGTAATCAAACCTATAGTCTACAGACACGCCATATGTGTAACACATGTATATACTTTTACTTTCTCCAGGGGACTCAGCAACAGCAGAATAATAATAACATTAATAATAATAGTGGAACTGCTCATATTCTCAAAGGCTCTTTTTCCCTTATGTTTCATACTTTCTCTTCTAGTTCTATGAGCAAATTGATCTTCTTTCGCTGCTGCTTTGTGCGTTACATTTCATGCAGAAACTACAAAGAACTTGAAAAAAGAGGATTGCAATTTCATCTTCCTGAGTGGTTCTTTTTTTCCTTTAGTAATTTTACAGCTGTGTGTTGTGTGTATAAAATGGTGCAACATTTCTCCGGATTATTACGTTTTTATCCCGTGTGTGTAGGCAGAATGTAGAAAGGTGAAAGCTCTACTAAGCTTAAGCTATACAAAGAAAAATGAAAAACTATAGAAAAGAATTGATGTAATAATAAAAATAATACTCATGTAGGTATGTATATGTATAAAGAGCGGATTTACAATTTTTCACTACTGCATAGCAAAAAAAATCCAAGTATAATCCGTCATCTTCTTTTACGGTAGTTTTTTAAGCATATGTTCCACATATACATCAGATATTCCATGTATTAAACACATCCCCTTACATAAGTACAACTTTCTTTTTGAATGGAAAACTCCAATCTGTTGTGCCTAAATAATCCGATTTCATTCCATTTTCATACGGCTAGTTCCTATTTTTATCCAATTTCTTTCACTCAGTCTGCCAGCTACCTGTCGTTTATACTTTTGTAGAAAACTTTATTAAAATATATAATATTTTGTGACAAATGTATAAGCCCAAATCAATGATGACGGCAGCAATAGGTACACACATATCAAATTTTGTAAAAAGTAAAAAAAATCCATATTCTACCACCCAATTTTTACTGTAACACGGAAAGATGCACAAATTACATTTTTCCCATTCTAAGAGATAGAGAAAGGATACAGACACATTAGAATCGAGAGACAGACCTTCTCCAGTTGTTGTTAAAAAAATAGACGTTTGCTATAAAGTTTGCTACTACTTCCGCTCTTACAAACACTATATTTCCAACATCACACACATTCGTTTCACAAGAGAGCTGCTGAGCTACAGCCTGTCAGAGTCAGATGCAATACAAGTAGCAGGGAAAATGAAATGACTCGCTCTTCCTCTCAGAAAGAAAAGAAGACCACCATCACATCAGGACAGGGGAATGCATGCATATGAAGTTTTATGTGTATAATATGTACCAATATATATGCGCCTAGAGAATAATGCAGGAATTATATAGAACAGAACATCAAACAGAATATTATATACTGCTTTCCTGAAAGGAACCTCTATAACTCTCCTCTACTCTCTCGGAACATTTTCTCTCTCACACACGGAGTGAGAAAGAAGCCAAGTTTGGAAGATCGATGAAACGCCACGTGCCGCCAAATTTCTCTTCCACCACCACCACCACCGTCGTCCATACTATAATATCTCTACCACCGCCAGCAATAGTAGTGGGAGTAGAACAAACTATGTGTATTCGACAACAGCAGAAAAAAAAGATAGAACATAGAACGCAGAGCTCGTATGAATGAGGAAAAGCTGCCTTGTACAAAAAAAACTCTCTGTTGTTGCTTTTGAGAGAGAGCCGAAGGAGGAAATGGCTTGTGCTTCCTAATGTCCCATCTTGAAATCCTATTCGCTCACTTCTTGTGTGCTCTGTGTAGATTGCCTGCACGAGAGAAGACGAAAAACGAAAACGAAGAAAAGCCCATTTTCCTTCTCCATTCTCCTCTAAAAACGCTGATGGTGGTGGTGTATAGTATACATAAAAAAGTACTAGACTACTACGACTGCTCTTTGTATACTCTTTGAGCTTTCTGCTAGTAACTATTTTTGCTATCAACTCAAACTCCACATCATCAACAACAGCAGCAGCAGCAGCACAGGGAGAGGAAAAATGTAAAGTAATTTGGTACAGAAATGGAGTTTGTGTACCTGGCTTGAGCGAATGGAGGTAAATGCCTTCTTTGGTTATATATGCTATTATATATTGTGTTCAAGGAGGCATATTATACGTGATATATTGTGACTGCTGTAGGGATAGATGTAGGTAAGTGCGAAATAAGTTATTTTTTTTAAAGAGATGAAGTTGGTTGGTGCTATTTCTAACTTGTTATACCTATATAGTTAGGAGACTGCTGAGTGCGCTGAGCTGAGATTGATCATGCTGGCGGTGATGATGATGATGAAGACGACGACCGTTTCGCTGCATGCACATTGCAATCAAAGAACACAACTTAGCAATCTACATAAAAAGTGTTCCTTAAATTCACAATCATCATTTCTCATCTTACAGCTTCTTCACCACTACACCACAATCGTCGTTCTTTCTCACTCGATGAACGCATAGTCATATAGTCACGTCATCATCATTGCTGTACATTTCGTCGTGCTTCTGTGATTGCGAACCTTACAGGTATACCTAAAAAATACTTCTTTATACATGGCGCATTCACAATGATTACTGCTGCTGCTACAAGACTAAAAAGACATGGTGAACAAGTAGTGAGGTCCCTTTGAGAGTTAGATAGAATATTTGTTGTAAATCCCACTAAGAAAGCGAGGCACGACTAAGAAAGTTTCAAAACTTGAACACGTTTCTTATGCATCAAATAACAAAGTCTCTCTTTACTTTGAAGTACTACTACTGAAAATGTCTACAGAATCTCATTTGAAATTTTCCTTCTTGCTCCACATAATACACCTTTCATTCTCGGATTAAAGTTTCTAGGATGTAAAAGGCTTTCCCAAAGCTGGTAAATTCCTTGCTCATTTCAAAAGAAAAAGCAGTTGGCAGAGTATTACTAGAGCTCTGGAGTACTAACCGGTACAACACCCTCTTTCCACATCCAGCAACTCATGGAAATACATAATTACACGACATATTTTTGAAATTACACGACTTAACGGGAGTTTAATCTACAAACAATAAATACATAGTTAAACTGAAAGATGCACAAAAATTCTTCAAGTTGAAAGGACTATAAAATATTCTCTTTTCAGAAACTTTCCTCTTTTACACAACTTTTTTTGTATGCATTCACAACACGTCTTCTGCCCAATACAAACATAGTGCAACATATATTATGTTGAATCCTTTATATATGTATGTATGTATTACCTTGTTAGCTACCTTGTTAGCAATCAATAAAGCATATACACACATTTACGTTATATTCAAAACACAAATACTTGTAATTTGTAGTAGTAATATTTTCTTCTTAAAAGTTTATTTCTTGCATCCTTAAACAAACTTCCTGTGTGAAATTTAAAGTATAAAAAGGAAATGGCGAATGTACGACGTGACGACGATATAGGGGTATGAGACGTAATGAAAAAATAACTCTTGAAAATTGTACACTATTACTCAAGAGAAGAGAGGAGCAGGTTCCATATAGTACACACCAAAATTAAAGACATGTGTGTAGGTACAAAAAGTAGTAGGAAGCTATTTTTGTTCCCCATTCACCATCTTTCCTTTCATCTTTTTCTTTCTTTTGAAAAAAAATAAGACAGAAAATTACTTTCGTAGTATAATCATGTACCTGCATAATAAGAATATTTTATAACCATGTTACATTCTAATGATGTAAATACGTCTCTTATTTTTTCATTCTTGTTCTAAAATGAAAAGAAAATATAGAATGAATGAAATTTCCCACCAATATAATAATCCCACCATGTATGCCCGTGCCATTCTTTAATCTTTTTTTTCTTTTTGGTGGAAATAATTTGCTTTTTTCTTTTGAAAACATGTCTTTATTCACTTACAACAAACTGCATGCATGATTTTTACAACTTTTTTTTCGGTTGAAAGGAATAATACAACGCAACGTAAAATCTTTTTTTAAAGGAAATTGCAAATGGTAGAGGTAACTGAACAGTGAATAGACACTTTAGTCACACATTTCATACACCATCTCATCTTCCTCTATACCTATTATACAAAAGCAAAAGGGAAGTTCATGGTTTTGAGTAGTATACTATAGCCATGCAGCAAGTTGTAAAAGTAGAGTAGTATAAAATAAATGGGATTGGATGAGGAGACGAGGGAAATAATATTAATGATATCATGATGATGATGATGATGATGATGATCGTCACATTCAAACTCACAAGGACCATATGCCGTAACAAATGAAAATGTAAGAGAGAAGACTACGTGTTATGATGGTATGGCTTAAACAGATGAAATAAAGTTTACCAGCAAAGAAAATGAAGAACATGTTCTTGAGTTAGTGTGCGTCCTCCTGTCCTATGCGTTGCGCTGCTGTTTGCTGTAACTTATTTTTAAAGAAAAAGAAACAAATGGCAGAGCCCAACAGACCGGGACCAGATGATGGGGTAATTTTTTTTGCTTCCGAAAAAAAAACTTTTTTTCCTTTATAATAAAGTTTGCACTTTACATTTTTCTTCGTTAAGAAAGAAAGCAAGTGACAAAAAACGGAGACTATTTTCATTACTCTCTTACGTCATGTCATTTTTATGTTCAAGTTTGCGTGCGTTGACGTTGTAATGAAGAAGGGAAAATAGATGATGGAATTTTATTAGAAAAAGAAAGAGGAAAAAGAATAATCGTGATATTTTTTCCTGTCTAAAAAATGTAAAACTGTTGCTGGTCTGTTTGGTATACTTTATCAAGAAACTTTGCAGATGCTATCATCAAGAAGATAATAATCTTTATTGTATTTTTTATAGGTATTTTAAAAATGAATTGCATTCCTTTTATTGTTATTATTGAAGCTGGAGAATTATAAGCTCTGTCTATAGTATAAGTAGGTATGTTCGTGTATTGCGCAATATGTTATGCTGTTTATTCGACACGTTCATTATGTTATTTTTAAAGTGCATTCTGCGTGCATTTGACAATGAATGAATCTTAAGATGAATGCCTCTACAAATACTGATAATGGAGAGTCAACCATCCAAATAGCTATTTAACATTCATCAGCAGGCGTTCATCATCATTATCCCACAACCAAATCATCTTTAAAAAAAAGCTGTACAGTCAACTCAACAGTTTCTGTGAGGCAATTTATAATACGCAAAGTGTATACCAGCTTATCAACCACCATATTTTTTAAAAATAAAAAAACATACATACATGTGTGGATATAAATATTACATACCTATATCCGATTACTTGCTTTGCAGAACTAATCCTTTTTCCTCAACATTCATAGATAATCATAATAATAATAATAACCCATATAGTACACCATAAATGGAAAGCTTGTTTTTTTAACTTGGCACTGCAGACGGATAATGATTGCTGATGAAACTCTGAGAAGCGATGATGATAATGATGATTCTACGCACCATACGCACTTTTATTATATTTTTGTCAGTGATGCATGAGCAGAGATTGCAATTTAACCAAAGTATTTTTTTAAGAGACAGAGAAGGACAACAACACAAAAGTGCAATTTTATTCGACTCAACATTCATTTCAGCTCACAATCAGTTCAGCTTTGCGACTATTTTGCACGCTCACCCCACCACCACCATCACCACCCCTTTCATTTCTTAAACAACTTCCCCTAAAGAATATATTGCGATGGTGGTGGCAGGAATAAAAAAAGAAGGTTCGTTGCACGCACTTTTTTTGTGTGCTGAGAGCTGTTGGAAGTTGCGTTACGCACTTTGTGCTACAGTCAAGCCATTTAGATTGCAAGTACATTAACTTGGCACGCATATATGAGTGTTGCACTTAACCAAGAGAGTAATCGTCATGCTTTGACTATTAATGTAGCTTGCTTGTGTTGTGTATGAAATGGAAAGATTCCTGATGGATGATAATATTAAACATATGCTTAAATAATACTAATATGTACTATAAGTAGTCACATTATACGCTATGTGTAGTATACTGTAACTGTATACATTACTATTACATACATGTATGTATATAGTATATGCAAAGCTAAGTTTAACATATCCTTTAAGCTTGATGAAAAAAACAGACTGCAAAATATTTCCTTGCAATATATGTTTTTCAGCTATCAAGATTTAAAATACGTTTTTGCCTCAAGTCTTTTCATAATGCAAAAAATTATTTTGTCGTGGTTGGTATTCCCTATTTAATCTGCTTTGTTGGTACAATTATATATGCTTTTTTGCTTCTTATGCATTTACTCCTCTAAGAATTAAATTATGATAATGCTGATAATTTTGCGACTAACGACTTCCTTGCACTTCCGTCCTAATCATTGCCATTTAGGTATGTAGCTGATGTATAACTTGGCTAAATTACTGATCGTGCTTGTGGTTCAGGATGATGATTCTCAACATGACCTGCAGCCTGTAGATGCGTACTTTGTAATAAGATTACCCTTTCCCGTACAGCAACTTCAATAACCATTATTACATTTTTTATACGGAACATTGTACAAAATAAGGACAAAATCTTTGCATTCTTATTTCGTCATCGAAAAAGTAATGCCTCGATGATGATGATGGTACATCGTCATCAGATAAATACGATTATATGTAATATAGTTACAGTTTCAATTCAAATTTTGAAACAAATGAAAATCCATGCTAATGTACTAGAATATCAATTTAAAATGGTGGTGCACTTGAAACAATGTAAGTGAAAAATATGTTCAAAGTTGATTTTTTGAAAAGATAAAACCACCACAAGACTAGTTTAGCATATTATGCGGTGATAGTAGTGGTGTAATATTGATAACGTAAACACAAAATATTATAAGAATGATGCATTTTACTCGCTTACCTTACTTCTTTTGTACCAAATAAATTAAATATAAAATTTTGATTGTCAGTTATTGCAATGTGGTTATCTTGTTCTATTTTAAATCTAAAAGTTTCGTAAACATTATCATTATTAAATACCAGTACGGTCACCACCACCACCACTATGAGGTTTATATTGGTTTTAGAAACTTGTAAATCATAGCTGAAATATTTTTTGTGCGAGAAGCCATTTTTTATTGTGTGTTACCTTAACTTATGCTACTATAATGAGCTTACTGGCAACAAAATTCATAGTGATTTCGCTACTATAACGCTCAGTAGTTCTACAAAGGATCTAAAAGCAAAGTTTTCGTATTGCTCCTGATTTTCTCCATGTATCAAAGGGATCACTTGATCACTCAGCAGCCCGCCTTCTCTTTTCCTTTTTGCTTTGAAAATTGTTTTCATTAAGCTTTAACTTTTAGTTGTAACGTATCAAGCAAGCACATCAAATTCCTCAGCTCAGTATTAAGCGGAGCAAACTGAATTAAACCTTAAGAAGGATGTACACGTACACGTACATAGCTTTCTTCACATAGCTTACTTTGTCGTGGAAAATAAACTTTGTTGAGAAAACATCCTGTTTATATGCCAAGTGCCACTCACTCATCGATCTCTTACAATTTTCTTCCGCCCCAAGTCGACATCCTGCTATCCTCAGTATATGCATTTCTTGTACTCTCGTAATCTGATTTCCAACGTCAGGTATTTTTGTTGCCGTATAGCAAATCCCGTTTGTATGTAACTTAATTAGCAGGAGTACTCCCGTTAATTTACACTTTCATCAAGCGTAAATGTAAATATCAACAAAAAGCTGACTTGACTTGTAAGGGAAAGGGAAAGAAAAGTGGAAAGCTTGGCTGGGCGGATGACATCGTTAGCTAAATAGGAAACTTGATCATCGTGTTTTCAACGACGAAGCCAAGTAAACACCCTTTTTTTACCAACAGCAGTAACGCAATTTCAATAACAACATACCTAACTCGCATTTGCTTTGATCCATCAGAGAACCGAATAATATCCGATATCCCTTGTAAAATCTATAACATAACACATGTTTGTGTATTTTCCCGCTGATTCCATGAATCTTTCGAATAATTTGATCATTATATATTTTCTACACAAAAAAACACGTCCTTATGTAGATTTTGGCGAGAAAAAAACTTCCTGCTATATATCGTTCCACTTTTAGTATAGTGACGATCATGATGATCATGATGTGATGGCAGAAATTGTCGTCGAGAATCCTGATCCTGATGTTTTACAGATTCGTCGGATCGGATACAGCTTTTGCTTAGTTAATAACACAGGAAAAGAGCTCAACAAGACGTCGTGTCGTCTTTCAAAATCTCTTGCGATTGAGTGCACATCCAAAAAACGAAAAGTATAAAGCCATACGCAATTCTTTGCGTCATC